>PVJN01007106.1:0-71776 GCA_004026805.1 Lasiurus borealis | reverse complement strand
CTTGTGTCTCCTTTTGGATTGAAAACAAACAAACAAAAAAAAATGCACCTAGTCACCAGCCCTCTCTGCACACATGCCTCTATACCTCTGCTTTTCCATGCCTGTGCATGTCCTACCTGGTCTCAATGCTCTTTTCTCTTTCCTTCTACCTATAGAACTTCTACTCAGCCAGCTTTCCCATGGTTCTGGGTGATAGACATTTTGTATTTTAGTTGTAGTTTTGGTGTGATTGTGAGAGGTGGCCTGTACAGGTATATGCCACCATCTTGGTTCAACAATTCCATTATTTACCCCTGTGTACAATCTTAGAAAGGATGCAGAATATGCTTTCGCTACCTGCAAGCTAGTCATTTTACTTTTTTATTGTTTTTAGAAACCTGTATATCAATAGGCATCACTCCTACTCTAGCTACCTATTAAGACTGTAAGAACAAACAGGAGGATCGTGCTACTCTCTCTCATTGCCCTCTTCAGCCTACACTGGAACCATCTCAGTGGGAACACAACCCATCCTTATATACCCAGAAGGCTGTCCCGGGATGGGCACACAAAGGAGTCTTCAAAACATACTTGTAGTAGAGTTTAAATGTAGATGGGGCCTCATTTGTCGGTTTTTTTTTTTAATGAGGATGTTTACTAGATTTACAATGTGCTCATTCACAAACACATTTTTGAGTGCTTGGTCTGTGATTGCCTCCTAACAATGAATGAAATGAATTGGACACAGTCCCTGCCCCTGAAGGAGTGTGAATGGCAAGTGAATCCATTTCTTCAAAAGTTGGAATACAGTTTTAAACAATGTGGACAGGCAGGAAAGTGGAACCCTGCTGGGGGAATGGTTGTCAGGCAACACCATCTCTGTATCAGTAGCTATTGCTTCATAACAACTCTCCCACACTTAGTGGCATGAAGCAGTCTGCATGTATTATTTCTCATGAGTGCTTAGGCCAGCTGGATGATTCTGTGGTCTGGACCAGGCTCAGCTAATCTTGACAGGATTCATTCACGAGTCTCCTATCAGCTATCAGGTTGGCTGAGGACTACCTGACCTCTAATGACCTGACCCGCTTGGCTGGTGGTCATCTCTCATTCTCTGGCACTCCATCCTGAGCTTACTACAGTGGGAGCAGCAAGGTTTCAGGAGGGTGGAAGTATGCAAGGACTAATTCAGGAATAGTCACATCCTCACGTCTTCTTCATTCTGTTGGCCAAAGCAAGTCACCAAATGATGGAAACTGCTGCAGAGGCACATTACCAAGGGTGTACAGGAGGAGGAGTGAAGGATGTGGCCATTTTTGCAATTTCCCACAATCGCCCAACATTCCTTGTAGTACCTGGAGCAGAAAACAAATACCAGGACTGTGCTGTTGCACATTTAGGATGTTATAAATAATGTTGCAGCAAACACCCTATACATAAATGTTTGTTCACAGTTCTGATTATTTCCCTGGATACATTTCTAAAAGTAGATTTATTGAGTCAAAGGAGAACATTTTAAAAGCACAAAGTGTATATTTTGAAACCCCCTTTTTTGCAAGGTTGTAGTAATTTACCCTCTTGCCAGCCCATCTTATGCTAACCTTGACAAAATAGGAATAAGTTACTTTTGAAAATGTGGTATCTCGTTACTTATTTAAGAGCCTATGAGGTTGAATGCTTTTTAATAATATCTGTTTCTTCTTGCGTGCACAGCATCTTTGGGTCCTTTGCAGCAGGGTAGATTTCATTAATCCCCAGGGTAGATTTCATTAACCCCCAATCCAAAGGAGGAGGAAATGGAGGCTCAGAGAGGTTAAGTGAATTATTCAAGGCCGCGCAGCCAGCCGGGAGCAGAGCCAAGCTTTAGAAATCAGCTATCTTGCTCCTTCGCTTACTTATTCCTGCTCCCTGTGTTGCTGGCCTCCTAAAACGTTGACGAGGACATGCTTAAGAAAAAATCAGAGAGTGGATGAGGGAATTAGTATCCCGGCTTGGCAAACCAGAGGGCTTCCTGGCCAGGGCTCTCCTGTGAGTTGGGGATGTGGGTGTGTGACAGGCCTGAGACGGTGGCCAGGGCTGCAGCATGAACAGAGGCTTAGGTGAGACCTGCAGTCCTCAGCCCCGTTTTCCTTCATATTCTTACTCCTACTCCCCTGACCCTCCTCCCCTTCCACTCTGCTCTCTCTTCCCAGCTGGCCCGCTACACCAAGGAAGGCTTTCTGCACTTGGGAGCCCTGGGGACCACCACGCTCCTCCCCGACACCCGCTGCCTGGTAGACAACTCCAAGAGCCGGTTGCCCCAGCTGCTTGACTGCGACAAGGTCAAGAGCAGCCTGTACAAGAGGTGGAACTTCATCCAGGTGAGTGCTCCATGGACAGGCTGGCACCCCAGAGCAGGTGAGGATGCTGCGCGTCACAGGACAATCCGGCTTCCCCACAGGTATCCAGCACAGGGCACCCCAAAGGTCTCGCAGCCCTGGGCCAGGTGCCTGGACCCAGAGTATATTTGGAGGGAATCAGTAGGGGGATTTCATGGGAGACAGCCCTCCGGATCCCTGCAGCAGCAATAGGCTTGGTTGGCTCTGCTACATCTTCGGAGGAGTGTGTGGGGGGTCATTTTCCTGATATCAGCTAAGTATTTAGAGCCAGTAAGGTTAAGAAAACCAGACCTTGAATATCCCTGGAAATTCCTCATTCTGACACCATTTCCCATTGATCCTCATCACCTGCTTCAGCCACTCAGATTTGATGAAGCTTATTTATTGTCTGACTTGATGATTGCCAGAGGGGGCCCCAGTGATCACTCCCCTGTACAAGGATTGTTCTCATGCGAGGCCATGTGCTGGGCACTAAGGTGGTTAAGTCTCTCTCTCTTTCTCTCTTTTCCTTTCTTCCTCTTTTCTTCCCTCCCTCGCCTCCTTTTACCCAGAATGGAGCCATTATGAATAAGGGCACGGGGCGTTGCCTGGAGGTGGAGAACCGTGGCCTGGCTGGCATTGACCTTATCCTCCGCAGCTGCACGGGACAGAGGTGGACAATTAAGAATTCCATCAAGTAATGGGGAGGAGTTGGGGACCCAGTGACTGGCCTGCGGGGCAGGGTCTGCCTGTACTCTGGACCAGATACGCTGGTGGAGAGACAGCTGGGAGCCAGCAGGTGCTCATGGGCACCCGGGCTTCTCCAGGGCAGCATGGGGGGTCCCGATGGAGACGCTGTGTCCACCTCAGGCACTCAGCTCCTGCACCCTGGGAAAGCGTCCCGCCCCCACCCTTCTCTAGGAACCCAGGCGCTGTGTCTTCTGCAGCCCAGATGTGGACCTGGCACCGAGAAGTAAAACATCCACATCTCTGTTGTCACCTTCGCACCCACTATCAGGACTGGACTGGCAGGGGCCTCTCCTCTTTCTCATTTCTTACAGCAGCAGCTTCAAATTCCACCCCAACCCTCCAAAAAGTAGGGGAGGAGCTCAGCCACATCCTAACTCTCCCTGCTCAGAGGAGACAGTGAGACCCTGAGACTCAGTTTCCCCTGAGGTTGCCTCTGCCCAGATGTCCATTCATAATCAAGGCAGCCTCCAGCCAAAACCTGTCTATTAGGTGGCCCTGGGGGCTACAGCTCTGGATTTTTCTGGTCCCACCTCTGGATGGCCTGGAGCTGACATTTCCGTGGTCGCCTGCTCATTGACTAGGCTCCTGTGTTCCCGGGCCAGCTGTTTTGCCCTAGTCCGGAGAGCTGAGACAGGAATCGGCTGAGCACACAGAGTAGGCTAAGCTGTGAGGGACCCAGGCTGGAGCCAGACCAGTGCTGCTTCGCCTGCCCCGGGGGAACAGGGAGCCCTGACTAAGAGGCTGCTGCAGGGGGAGCAGTGAGGGGACTGGAGCTTCCGGACTGGAGCCAGCATAGCAAGGGGGCCAGCATCCTGGGGTCTGCTCTGTGCTCATCTCATTTCAGACGTTGTACTGGCTGACAGGGGAGAAGGCAGTCGATTCCTCTCTGAAGAGTAATAATTTTTTTCGATTGCCCTCTGGTTAGGGTGCACTTATAAATCAGAGTTAATATATGGACGTGTGTGCATGCGTATGAGTATGTGTGCCTGTGTGGTGCGCGTGGCAGGGCGTGTGCAGCTGCATGTGTGTGTGTGCATGTGTGACGCCACGTGGCATGTGCGTCTGGGTGTGTGTGAGTGTGTGGTAGAGCAGACGTAGAAGTATGGCTTTGGGCTTGCGCCTCATCGCTCACCTGGATCAGGACAAGGCTGCTGAGAAGCTTGGGGGATGGGGGTGGTCACACATCTGGCCAGAAGGATGTGGCTCAGCCTTGCCCGTGTGGTGCCCAGACAGAAGGCTGTCCTTCTGCCAGTCCCCATTCCTCTCGCTCATGCTGTCCTCAAAGGCCAAGCCCTGCCCAGAACCAAACCCAGTAGTTGTCCAGTTTAGGGTTCATATGTCTCATTTGGTGGCATCTTGTTGGTGATCAGCCCACTCCATCTCCCTCCTTGTGAAATAAATACATGTGAGCAATTCCCAAAGCAGCCTTGTTTGCTTCTTGATTTCTCCCGAGTCTGGAGTTTGGGGAGTTCCTGGGATATGGTGGAGGGCTCCTTTGGTTTGGGGGTTTGATCTTATTGCAGGCAAAAACCCTCACAGCCTGCCCTGCTTTTGCCTTGAACTCAAAGCAGGACAAGCTGGCCGCCAGCAGTGGCTTACTAGCCCCCTGCCAGATTCGGAGGATCAGGCTCGTGCAGGAACCTCTAAGGAAGAGGAGGGTTGAGGGCGCCCTGGCTGCGCCATCCAGATCCATCCCCTCCTGCTGCCAGGTATCAACCCCCACCTCTGGAGACCATGGAGTCGTGGTGGGAGCAGCTGCCCTTCTGTTCATGGAAGGGGGAAATCTGAAGAGCCGCCAGGCCTTCTGTCCTGGAAATGCTTATGGAAGAAATGGGAGGTGCCTAGGCTGGGACATCCCCGAGCCTCTTTCCCTTGAGGAGGCCAGAAGGTCCATCTCCTTTGGTGTCACATGACATACAGACATGCTGACCAGTTGCCATTTTTCTGTTGGTTTTATGAGAATTGGAGTCCACAAGCACATTGCTGAAAAATGCTGTTGCTTAGTAATGAATCCATCAGACTTAAATATCAGAGTCTCAGGGTAACTGAGAAGTTGGATGAAGATCCATGTACTGAGGTCATATCACAAGGTGGTGCTTCGGGAGGAGTCCTGCCCTGACAGAGCCATTCTCACTCCTGTGTGGGTCTTATTGCGGGAGTTTAAGGACAGCATCATCCACTTTTACCATTAGCTGGGATTAAGCCCAAATCCCTCTGAGGGTCTTAGTGGGCCCCAGGGATCCTCCCCACAACAGGAAATGGGCCAAGACTGCTTCAGACCAAAGAATCCCAAGGACCTGCTCTGTCCTCCACAAGGCCCAAAGCCAGGTCCTGCTGATGGGATGGGAGCCCAGACCTCAACACTCTGCATGCTCCCGGCCCATCGGGCTCACCTGTGCTCTCAGACTGCACCTCCAGAATACGACCAGAAGTCCCCGGGACTCCCAAGAGACACATGTTCTTGTTGAGTGTCAGCAGCAGCACAGGATGTTTGGGTGGCCTCCTTGTTTGGTGGAGGTGGGGGGACCTGGTTCGGGGCCAGGCACCAGTATGTGCTCCCGCCCTGGTTCAGCATCCACGGGGCCTGGGCTGTTTGTTCATATCAGCACAGGCTGTCCGCACTCACACCTGGGCTCCTCCCAAAGCTGAGGCCGCCTGGGAAACTGGCCAGAGGATGAGGCCGGTATCCCCGGTCAGCACCCTCCGCCCTGCAGTGTCCCACTGAGCCCGGAGGCTGTGGGGTAGCAGGCCATGAGCCCATGAGCCAAGGCAGAGAAGAGGAACTAATAAAGCCAGAGGTGGAGGAGAGAAGAGAAGCAGGGCCCTGGGGGACTCTGGGGTTCTTAGTCCTTTGCGGGAATTGGGAAGTTTCAGAGACTGTGGGCAGCAGGCTCTAAGTTTGGGGCTCGAGGGAAATCGTATACTTGGTTGGAAGTTGGCACCATCCGTAGTTTGAGAAGAGAATGTTAGACTACTTCACTCTTAGCTGCACAGGTGACGCTGCAGAGGCAGCTGAGTTCTGACAGCCTTTGCTTGTCTCCTGCTGTCCCGCATCCCATCGCCCTGCCCCTCCCAACCACTCCCCCCTCCCCTGTCTGGTGACTATTTCTCTCTCTTTTCTCTATTTCCCCCCCTCAATGTATAGGACAAAAAAAGTATCACAGATGGGAATCCTGAGTCATGCCCAAGCTACCAAAGCCAATGTCTTTGAATCTATATGTGCTATTTCTCCAGTGTGTTTTTATACTCATTCCGGTGGCTAGAAAAGGGAGAAAATAGAAAAGGCTTGGAAAGCACAATTTGGGCCTGAAGCTACCAACTTTAACCACTCCAAGCCTCTTCACTTGGGCTTCTGAACCCATTTTTTATTCATCTGATGTTTTTTCCACCGTTCTTGTAAAGTATCCCCATTTCACAAAGGGCAGGAGTCAGGCGCGGGCAGTGCTGGACTCTCCCCGAGCTGGGGATGAGGGAGTTGTCCCTGACTGGCATGCAGTTCTCCTCCCACACTGCTGCTCTGAGGAGGGCTGAGGGACAGCTGGCCAGGGTGGCGATGCGCTTGGGAGGCCCTGGATCCTGATCAGGAACCAGGTGGCCGATGAAATCTGGGGCCTGCCAGGTGGCTGCCTCAGGTTCCCAGCCCTGCTCGTGGCCAGCATTTCAGCCTCTTGCTTTGATTTGAGCTCCGGGTCAGCAGCTGGGTGGACAGATCGCCCGCTCCTAATCCGCTGCTCCTTCCGCTCCAGAATCAGGAAGCTGAGTTCTTGGCCTCGCTGCCACTTATCAGGCAAGTTTCCTAGACCTGGGTAAGGGGGTCACACTCTAGAGGCCGATTCAGTTCAGTTCAACAAGTACAAGGGGTTCGCTTCTTGGAAGGCGGGGAGGGAGGCAAGAAGAAGGAGGTGACGGACACTGAGCAAAGGCGTGATGGATATCATGACTTTTAGCCTTTGAAGCTTATATTGAGAGAAGGAAATAGACACAATATTTTGGGCCTCCCCATCCCTGGAGCCTGGGCATTCCCAAAATGGAGTCTATACCTATTGGCATAAATGGAGGGGGTACGAGGGGAGTCTTAGCGTATTTGCAGATTCCAGTGTTCTTTCCCCAAAGAGCTGATGGCTGGACCTCTCAGTGTAGCTCTCAACTTGGCTGCTGCCTATGGCCACAGGCTCCCAGCACTGCCCAGGCACAGAGAACCAAGCTGAGGGATGAGAACGCCAGGCAGGATCACGATGCTGCTGCTGGTCCCAGAACAAGCAGACTGCCAGGCCTCGCCAGCTGTTATCAGCATCTTTAACAAAAGGTCAGGAGGTCCTATTGCTCCAGGATCAATATAGCTAATCCACTGTCCCACTGGATGCCCGCCTACCTGTCCAGGTAAGCAGCCCATATCTGCTTGCTCAAGCCTAGAGACAGCTTGTTCTAGGGCAGAAAACTTGCTGACAGTGATTCAAGCAAAGGATAAGTCTCAGCAACTTCTTCCCAGCGTCCCTCCCTCTGGAGCTCTGCAAACAAGATCAGCTTCAGTTCACACTGGCCGTGTGTTCACCTCAGCTGTGCGGTTCACATCGGCAGTGCTCCTCCAAGTCCGTGCCCGCCTTGCAGCTTAAGAACTGCAGGTTCTGAGAGAAACAACCTCTGTCCCATAGGCAGCAAGTTTAATGGTGGGCAGAGTTCATTCCCAGGGAAACGAGTACCTTTCCTGGGTAGGGAAGCCATGCCCCAGTTGGCCACAGGATTGGGGCATATCTTGAGGAGAAGGCTTCTGTACAGTTTCTTAGGAAAAATCATAGGTGGAGTCCTTCGAAAGAAAAAGAAAACATCCCTCAGAGACCTTAAGGGTTGACCTAACTTATTTTTCAATTTAGTGTTTCTCAAATATGTAGAAATGTAACATGGCTTTTGCTCACAGGCCCATTACAACTATGAACTCAAAAGAAATGTACAAGTCAATACAAAGGAATCTCCAAAGCCAATAAGACTTAAGTTAACAACATTGATTCAAACTGGTGGCAGCGTTGCTAACTGAGCAAAATTGCTGCTGCGCCGGATGTGGCGATGGCACCAGGTTCCCGCTGCAGCCTCCGGTCCCGCTGCTAGCCTGGCCTCAGATGCTGAGTTCTCGGCAGAAACCTCCCAAGGAACGGCGTTTAGGGTCCTGTCGTGAAGATACCCAGAGACTGAACTCGCTGCTCAGCGTTTACATTTGCCCCAGACTTTTTGCCCTTGCAAACCCGTGAGGGGAGATGAAACTTCCCGGTCCTGACACAGGTCACCAGAACACGCTTTTGATTCTGAGTCATTGGAAGACCCGAACTCTCCGATTCAAACTTCCTGACACTCGAGGTGAAGTCAACCGTGTCTTTGCTCAAATGAGCAAGGTTTAAAAAATGAAGAGTTTGCACACAAAGCTATTTAATTGCACAGCTTCTAGGTGCCTCAGAGACCCCCCTTGACCTGCGTCGTACCACTCTGCTCTTTGTACCCACTTCTTGGCTATTCTTTCAAGAGGCCTCCTCACCCGGTGCCAAGGCAGAAACCAGACGGCAGTCCTGGGCCCATGTGCACTGAAACTGTATTTCCTTGCCACCGTTTTAAAATTTAGCTTCTCTCTGCCCCGACAGGCCCAACCCTAACTTACCACAAATTTGCCTAAATGAATGAAGTGCCAAGCATTTCTCAGGGCTGCCCCTAGAGTTCTTTTAGAGGGTGGGGTTGCTGCTCTGGCCCCTGGACTGAACCTGCGTTCTCCCCAGAGAGTTCCTGTGAGGCTCTAAGCAGGAACCAGCACAGAGCTGGGCTCAGAGCAGGTGACAACAGAGGAAACTGCTCTGCAGGAGCCAGGAGAGAGCAGCCCCACACTCCCGCTTCCATGAGCTGCCCCTGACATCACTGGGGGGCCTGTGCTCTCCTGGGCCCTCCCAGTGCATGTGGCATCTCCAAGAACTGTCACATCACACAGGATATGACGTATACCCACCTCTCGATGCTGCGACATAAACATGAGTGACAACGGACCCGGACCGCTCGGTGGAGGAAAGCTGCCATCTCTGGCCGTGCTTTTGGCCATTGTAGTGGGAAATTGCGTGTTGTTTCTAGGTTCTCGTTTTGGTTTAATTTTCTGCTTTTCAAAAAATCTTTCTTACCCCAAAAGAATGATCCAGAAGAGTAAGGAGCTTGGCACCAATGGCTAGGGGTTGGCGAAGGTAAGTATAGGCAAGGGTTTCTCTCAAACACAGGGTGGGTTTGTTTTGTTTTTATTGCTTTTCTGGGACTTCTGTTGTTGGTGGGCTGGTTTCTTCCCCAGGCGCTCACTGCTGATGCTTGATGGGATATGCTGGTGGGACAGAGCCAGCGCCGTGCCTGGGGAGAGGGTAGAAGAGGGTAATTGTTACCACAACTCTAACCACCACCATCATTTGAGCACATACGTGTGCCAGGCACCACCCGGCATGTGTGAACATCTTCCCAGGGACTATGGTTTTCCTTCACAGCTGGGGACCCGGAGGCTCAGAGAGATCAGGGACATGTCTTAATGCCACCGAGTCTATAAGTGGCAGATGTGGGTTTCACACTCATTCTTTGTCACTCAAAAGCGCTTGTTCATATCCAGTGAGCCAGACACTCCCACTTCCATCAACACAGCCTCGCCGGCCACTCTGTTCTGATAGGAAAGCCTCGGATATAAAAGGAGGAGGGGGCCCAAGTCATTACAGAACTATGTCTAGGTCCTCTGCCATCCACCCTACACCAGAGAGGAGCAGAGGTTGATTTAGCAGCTGATTCATTTAGCAGGTCCCAGGCCCTGGAAAAACCTGTCCCAGGAAGACAGCTGCTGATTCCGAACAGCCAGTGCTGCCTGAGGCCCTGCGTTCCTGCCTCAGACGTCGGCTCCCCTTTTCAGGTTGCAGTACCAACCAACAAATGTGTACACTTTAATATCTCACAAGGAAGAGTGGCCAGTTCTGCCTGAAACAGTTCAATGAGTCCTCAGCAATCTAGGAAAACAGTCTCGCTCCAACAAGAGCAAGAGAAAACAAATACCTATTTATAAATTAATTGATGGCCTGGCTGGCATGACTCAGCGGTTGAGCATTGACCTATGAACCAGGAGGTCATGGTTTGATTCCCGATCAGGGCACATGCCTGGGTTGTGGGCTCAAACCCCAGGGTGGGGCGTTCTTGAAACAGCTGATCAATGATTCTTTCTCATCATTGATGTTTCTATTTCCATCTCTCCTTCTCCTTTCTTCTCTGCAATCAATAAAATACATTTAAAAAAAATAATTGATGGTATGTACAAGTAATGAATAATAGAAGGAAAATACACGAGTAATCCCACCATCCAGAGATGTTTATGAACATCCTTTCCTATTTATTTCTTGCATAAAGATCGCTATAACTTCATATATACAATACATAATGGGTCATGACATGATTAAATTTAATGGGATAAATAGAAGTTCCTGCACTTTGATCCCCAAAGCCAGCTGCACCAGTGTATGCTAGGGAAGTATAAAATGAAATGGTCTTTATTGAATAGTCATCTCCACCTGGGTCAGCAGTATCCATAAGAAGCCAGTTGGAAATGGAGTGGGAAAAGCAGGGTAAAGTGATTGCCCTACCACTTTGGATTCCATGCAGAGGAGAGCAGCTGGGTGGTGATGAACCTGGAAATCACATCAAGGAAGAAACTGAGTGTGTTGGCCTTGGAGGAGATGGTCACCGCCTTAAAGACTCAGTGGGCCATGGCGTGGGGCTGGGGGCTAGACACCCATGGGAGAAAAGCCAAGGTTTGGATTTGTGCTGGGTGACTCGCATGGGTGGAAGCTGGGCCATGGCTTTGAGCTCAGTGTCGGAATCTGCTTTCTAGCAGAGCGGCCTCCCAGAGCAGTGAGAGAGGTCTCGCGAGGAGCAAGCTCTGCTTCTGAGAGGTTCCAGCAGAGTGGCTGGCCTTCGGGCCTGTACTTGCATGATGCTGCTGTCCTTAGGTGACTTCCTGATGGCTCCTGTCCAAGCTTCTAGCGCTGGTAAGAATGGGAGCTGTGCTGGGGTGACAGAAGAGGGTCTGAGGATACCCTCTCTTCCTGGAGTGGCCCATGCCAACTGGGAGAGGGAAGAATACTGGTTACATATCACCCTTGAAAAGGAGGAGCAGATTTGACAGTTCACAGTTTATTTAACTGGGTGACTGACTCACAAGGAGAAAAATCAAAGGCATCTTTTTTTTTTAAATTGCTTAATATTTAGTCATGCGCAAAGTCAAAATGTGCATCCCTGAGTTTTTGTTTAAGAAAAAAAATGCAACAGGCTTATTTGAGGCCTACCAATGAGAGGAGGAGAAGAAAGAGTTTTCATAGACTCTGTTGTTTTAAAACGTCTCCATGGGAAGAGGCAAATCTGTACAGAAGAATGGCAAATAAAGAGAAAACGAAACCTTTTGTTTATTTTGAGTTTTATTTGAGTTTCTTGATTTATGCCATTAGTAAAGATTGATTCAGAAACAGGATTTCTGCTGATTCAGGAAACGCTGTGGTCTAACACATCTGGAGCAATGTCAACCCCGAAGGTGAAGATGTGGTGGTTTGGGAACCTGGTAGAGCTCATCATTTTGCAGGTGAGTTAGGAATAAATCAATGATTTCAGAATGCAAAAGCCGCTCCCTGAAGCAGGCCAAATAGCCTTTAGAACCCACAATCTGAGTAGAAGCAGGTCATAAGAGAGAGGAGACTCCCAGGCCTTGGTTAGGCAGCCTTAGGGCACATGGACCAGGAATGAGAAGGACAAGAACCTCTCAGAGATCAGCCCCAGACAATTTCATGTCAGGAAAAGAGAAGTCCAGGGCCAGGCTCTTGTTGGCCAGCATATATACTAAGGCTTGTAGGACAGGCCTATACCACCCATATCCATTCTCTCTTAAGATTCTAGCGCCATGCCTAAATACAGTTCCTAGTCTCCTTTGGAAACAGGTGGGACCATGTGACTAAATTTCCCCCAAGAGAATAAGTGGATGTGATGGGTGTCTCTTTGGGGCTGGGCTTTTTCAGACCTGGGATTGCCTCCACCATGCTCCCTTTTCCCTTCTGGATTGGATGCAGACACCGGGGGTTCACAGGGATAGTGGAACCATAAGGTGGAAGGATTCTCTGTCCTGAATGACTGAATGAAAGAGAACCTCTCACTGACCTGAATACCAAATCAAGATTGTTTTGTTGAGCCGCTCCACATTTGGTCTATTTGTTACTGCACTTTAGCTGACGCTAGCTAATACGAGATCCTTTGCATATTGTATTGGTTATCTATGGCTGCATCAAAAATGATCCCAATGATGAGCAACAAAAACACATCTGTGAGCATACAGCTCCGGTGGGTCAGCTCTGGAAGCAGCATAGCTGGCTTCTCTGTTTCAGGGAAGAAGTGGGCTCTCTCTGTGTCATTTCAGAGCCCGACTGAGGGACGATCTCCTTCAAAGATACAAAGTTGTTGGGACGAGTCAATTGACTGAGAGCTTCCGTTCTTTGCTGGCTGTTAGCCAGAGACCAGAGGCCTCCGATCTTTGCCATGTGATCTTTATAAGGCAACTGGCGACATGGGCAACTTCCATCAGGGCAAGCAAGTGAGAACACAAGAACGTGCAAGAGCTCCAAGATGGACATTCCAGTCCCATGTAACCCAACCTCAGCTGTGAAACCCCATCACTTGCACCATATTCCGTTTGTTAGAATTCAGTCAGGCTGTCTGGCCACTCTCAGGGAGGAGATACACAAAGTCCTGGATGCCAAGAGGCAGCAATCACTCAAAAGTTGCCTGCCACACAAACAGGGTGTCCCCCAAAATGTATATACACCATAAAGGCAGTTTATCAAAAGGCATTTCATTTCCAAAATGCAATAGCTATCAGCCAGTAAAGTGCGTATACATTTTTTGGGGGGACACTAAGGAAACTAAGGCCCTGGGAGGTAAAGTAACCTGTCATCAGTGGTAGATGGAGAAGGCCTGTGTGACACCAGCACCTGTGTTTGTCTAACCACACTGCCAGCCAGGCTGCAGGTGCATCAGATGGACAGTGAGGCTGCCTGGAGGAGCCGCCAGTCCTGTGAGAGTTCACGAGAGCAGCCCACCCACTGCAATCCTGGCGGAGGCCCTGCATCATGAGCTGCAGGGTGGCCCCCGGCCCCAAAGTGCTACCTACAGCCTTAGAAGGGAAAAGTGGGGGTGTATGTGTAAGAGAGAATGGGAGAGAGGGCGACCAGAAAGGGACAGGACAAGACAACAGAGACATATGTAGAGAGGAAAAAGAGAAAAAAAAGCACAGAATTACAGAGAGAAATAAAGAGAATTAAAATAGAAGGAGACAAGTGAGAGACATTCAAAGAGAAATGCAAAGAGACAGAGAAAGTGACAAGAAGAGAAAGAAACAGATGAGGAGAGAGGCAAGAGTGAGATTGCCAGGCAAAGAGAAAAACAGAAGAGAACAGGTTGGTCACCTCAGGTCTGTCTTTGCAGGCAGGTCTGTTGTAGGAAAGGAGAAATGCAGGTGGGTGCTTCTGGCATCTGCATACTCAGGGACTCCTTGGTGGACATTTGAATTACATTCCTCAACGCATGGGCATCTCATCCTGGCACCTGTAGAGAAGACAGTAAACTAACTGTGCGGTGGGCAAGGACAGAATTGTGAGTTGCCCTGGGTTGCCCACAGCTCAGTTTGTCCCTGGTGTGTGGAGTGGTTGCCATGGTTGCCAAGGACGGTGGCAGTCTGTGCAGTGGGGTGGGGTGGGGTGTTGATGATTAGATGTGTGAAAGGATGTGGTCTGTGCTCCCTGGGTGTCAGGCCTTCTGAAGGCAGCTCAGAGTGATGCAGCTGCACCCCCTGCTGGCGCCTGACATTGATTTCCGCTGCTCTTTTCCTCTGAAATGAGTTCAAAGAAAATGGGGTTGTAATGCTAGAGTGAATCCTGGGGAAAGGGGCAAAGGAGCAGTCAGGGGAGATCAGAGCTGCCTTGTACCTGTATCTCCCTGTGCATGCCAGCCTGGGTTGACCTTGTACCTCCTGGCATTTGAGGGCCTGCCAAGAGTTTTTAACCTTTTATAGGATAACGTCTTAGAAATGTGTAAAACAAAATACATAGGATTATACACAAACCCAGTCATTTAGAAATACACACATTTTATAATTTAGAAATATATACATCTACCTTTTAATTGTGATGGATTAAATATGTGATGGATTTAATCACTATAATTTCAAAGTTGTGTGAGTATAGGTAATATTTCAAAACATCTGCCACAATTATGATATGGCATGAAACGATCTGTGGTTTCCATCAATGACAAAGGTATAGGTACTTTTCATCTCCCATGGTTTGTTATCTCTTCTGATTCTTGTAGGAAATACTAAATGTCATTTAGAGCTGAAACTAAGGGTGTAATTTTTCCCATCCAACTTAATAGACTCCCCAAATTCCACAGCTGGAGGCTTGAGGAGTCTGTGGACCTGAGGGTAAGAAGCTGCAGAGGTAGAGTTCTTGCCTGAATCTTACCTTGCCAGGACACAGCCTGATGCTAGACAGGGTTCTGAGAGCCAACACCCCAAGAGGGTTAAAGACATGTAGCAATGCAAAGGAAGGACCCCCTGGTTACCAATAGAAATACACTTTAGAAAAAGAATGATGGCCAAAATCTTATGTGCCTGCACCATGCAAAGGGATTTATCTTGTTCAATCTGCCCACCCCAAACCCCATAACCAGCCCAGATGACCTGCAATAGCTCAGAACAGTGCTGATTTCCTGAGTCACCACAGCCAGCACCCACACCCAGGTCCCTGGAGGGAGCAGGTCAGAAGGCAGCCTGGGAACCTGCCTCTCAGCCTGAGGGGGACCCTCTGCAAGACACTCTCAGTCTGGAATTTGTTCTGGTTACTGACTCGCCTTGTTGCTCTTTGTTCTCAGTTTCCTTGGGCCAAAGATACTTGATAATATCACTTACTTTGGTGATCTATTTTTGTTGTTGTTAATCATTACCCAAGGATATTTTTCCATTGATTTGTAGAGAGAGTGGAAGGGAGGGGGCAAGATAGAAACATCATTGTGAAAGAGACACATCAATTGGTTGCCTCCTGCATACACTCTGACCAGGGCTGGGATGGATTCTGCAACCGAGGTATGTAACCTTGACCAGAATTGAACTCTGGATCCTTCAGTCTGCAGGCCGACACTCTATCCACTGAGCCAAACAGGCTAGGGCTGATGACCTATTTTCAACATGTTTCTTTTGTTTGGCCTCCAATTGAGCATTTGTCTCTCTATACCGTTAGAGAGAGAACATCCTGGTCCTTCGCATGGACACAGGAGACCTGATTTTGCCCTCTGGGGCCTGCCTGGAACTGAGAGCTTCCTTCCCAAAGGTTTCAGGAGCAAACACTGATGCAGTGCCCTCTAGTGACCAAGAGGCAGAATGTCACAACCAGGAGGCTCCTCAGATTGGGAAGGACCCTGTGGCTTCAGAGGTGGGAGATGGCTGGCAAGTCCTCTCCGCCTTCCCCTCAGCTCAATCTCAAAAGGGCTTCCTCCCGACTCGATGCCCCTAGCTTCCCTTTTCACAGAGCATTTACTTTAAAAACTTGTCATTGGAAATTCTTTCTCTGCTCCTTTGAACTGTGTATAACTCTCCAGCCTCTTGCCAATTTTACTACACGAAGAAATCTTCCTCAAGCACCTGGGAGCCATCCTTTTGACTGTAATCATCAAGGAGCACAGTGGCCTTGTCTGCCAGTTTCTGGGGGAAGGGTTAGGAGCCTGATGATGGGCTCCAATTAGCAGACACAGGTGGCCCAAACCCAGAGACCATTTGCAAACTCAGAACTAACACAATGTGATGAACACATCCCACTGACCAGCCTCCCTGTGTCCACCCCAGCGTCCTCCGTACTTTTCCACCAGCTTACCCGGCCCTTAGAAACTCCCCCAGCTTTTGCTTCAGCAGAGTGGAGTTCGGCCTCTCTCCCCTATTGCAATAGTCTTGAATAAAGTGTTCCCTGCCTGCTCAGCCTTGTGTGATACACTTTTTCCTTGACACAGCTCTCCTGAAGGCACCTTCAACATCCAATACCCAAGGACACTGAGATTGGGATGTGACAACGTCTTATCACAAAGGATAAGACAAGGAGTAGGATTCCCTACTGCCAGATTGGTGCTCTTGTATCTATCTCAGAGGGCTGCGATTCAGGATTCAGGATGGGAGAACGACATGAGGAAGGGACTAAGTATGATGAGCAGTGCTAAGTCCCTCAGGCTCAAGGGTAGCATGAGGGTGTTGCTGGTGGAAGAACCCAGCAATGGGCAGTGGCCTGGCTGTTAGACATGCCCCCTGGGTGCTGGTTAGCAGGGTCAGGGTGCTGAGAGCCACCGCCTGCAACCTGGGGAGGAAGGACTGTCTGTCATATATGGTTGATGAGACTGTGGTCTGCAAGCTAGAGAAGCTCACAGGTACTAACAGCTTCAGCTTTTTTGTAAAAATGAGGCGAACAGAAGGTTCTAGTTTCTAAACTCAGGGAAATCATGCACATGGAGGGTCCAACCAAGACAGCTGTCGAGTCAGGCTGGGTGGGAAGGTGAAAGTTATAAACTAGAGCGGTCTGGCGTGGGCTTGCCAGCCCCAGAGCTTGGCAAAGAGCATGAAGTCCCCTCACTGTTAGCCAAGATGTCCTTGTAGTGCTTCTACCAGGGAAATGATGTGCTAATGGAGCAAATAAATGCAGGCAGCCTCACAAATGCATGAGACAGAGGGCTCCCCTACTGAAGGCGCCCACACCTGCACCTTCTCCCATCACGCTCTGCCTTGCTGTAGTCTCTGGGGCTGCATCTTCATGCCGCTGCTGCCCCGCAGCCAGATCCATATTCTTGCCTTGGGGGCTAAGCCCCAGAGATGCCAGCGGAGCTTCTGTCCCTCTCAGCCAGCCTTCGGGGACAGCACCTGGCAGCACACAACGTGTGCTTACTCCCTTCCCTGCTTCCCTCACGTGTCTGTGTCTGTGGAGGATCCTGGTGAGGGCTTCACTAATGCTTTGGTGGGCGGAGAGGGCTGGAGGGAGCTTTGCCTCTCAAGGGTGCTGATGTGATTACAGGTGTGGCTGGTGCTGGGCATTAAGGAAGTGTAAGAAAGCTGTTCTAATTTTGCTCAGTCTTTCAGGTAGTGCTACTGGTGCTCAGAACCTACAGCTAACCTGGCGGTTCTCCAGGGCCGTCCTGGAGCAGGGAACAGCAGCTCCTGCAAACTGGTTAGACAGGCAAATGCTTTGCTCCCTCGCAGCCCCCTGAGTCAGACTCTGAAGTGATCCCAGAGTTCTGGGCTCTTACAAGCCCTCCAGGTGACTCTGATGTCCATTCAGGACTGAGAACCGCTGAGTCCGACAGGGAGCCTTCTAGATCCCACCTAAACTCCTAAGCCCGGGTGTCTCCTTTGAGTATGCTCATCTCCCCTGGTGAAGGCAAAGAGGTGAGTGCTCTGTTCAGAGGGGACCAGGGGATCCGATGTGTGTGTGTGAGTGTGTGTGTGTGTGTTGGGAGGGGGGGCAGTGTTCATCAAGGAGAGTGCACGGCAGCTCAGACACAGGAACAGCACACTGCCTTACACACTTACTTCTTACACAGGGTAAGCACATTCGCTGAAGGTTCTCACTAAGTCTTCAGAGCACGGCACTTCTGTGATGTAAGCGAGGCAGGGACTGTGAGTGCCATGTGGCAGATAAGGAAGCTAAGACCAGAGAAAGGGAAAGAGGTCTGGGATGGGCCAGCCAGGGCCTGGGCTCATGCTGGCTGGGCAGCTGGCTTGAAGCAGAAATAGGAGGCCAGGTGGCAAGTCCCAGGGCTCAAGCATGAAATCAGCCTAGTGCCAGACCTGTGTGGGATGGTACACGCAGGCATGAGGGCACAGGGTCACACTCTGCCACGCTGGTGACAGCACATACTAACCAAAGGGTTTCTTTCTTTGCTTTTGGCTGCAAAATTGTTAAAGCAGTTTCCTGTTCTCACCTGCTCCCCCAGCTGTTCTCACTCTACCTGGAATCCCTATTTTTTAAAGGAAAAGTGTTAAGTGTTAATAAAGACAAAATATTGTAGAGCTCAAAGTCCATGGGAGTGCAACACTACGCCAATGGGAGCAATGACAAAGGCAGGACAAGGGCTAAGGGACTGAAGATAGCCCGTGCCAGGCCTGCTGGGAGAGGGGGTTCCCTTCCCGCGCAGGGAGTGCTCCTGTCTGGGTGTGGCTGGGACTGGGACCGGCGCTGCAGGGAGCACTGAGAGCCGCTAGAGGGCACGCGGCGGCCGCCGTGGGAGGCCACTCCGGAAGGTGGGCAGGTGGAAACATCCAGCGAAGCAGTTGAGAGCGCCCAGCACCTGCAGATGGGCCCGCCCCTGGCCTGCCCTGCCCTCCCCTGCCCTCTGTGGCCAACCCACTCAGCCCCTTCTGTGGCCCCAAGAGGCGGGGCGGAGGTCCCAGGCACACGCTGCCCTTCGAGCCACTCTCCAGGCATCTCTGGGCTCTGGTTGGTCCCAAGAGTCCCAGTGCTGAGGCAGCCCAGCCATCTGCTTGATTATCTGCCCACCCATGGGGTGCCACTGTGGGAACTTCTTTCCACGTCCCGCGTGGTTCAGGGTTCCCGGGTCAGGGTTCGGGTTCTGAAGGAGGCCGCACGCAAACGAAATGAGAGACTAGAAAATATTAATTTGGCGATACTGGGGGGCCAGGCGGGAGCCTTCCTCTAGTGGGAAGGACTGCCATTTGCTCTGGCATTTTTCTCCCTTTTGTTAAGGCTTTGGAACACACCCCTAGCCTTTAGGCAGGAAATAACAGAAATTAACATGATACAAACAGATAGTTTCAACTAAACAATGAGTAATCAGCTCTGATCTTTCAGAGCAATTAAGGTTTGCCAGCCTTCTGGCCTTCCGTTTACATCCACCTAGTGAGAACAATATTTGGTCTCTGACATGCCACCTTCACAGATGACATCTGGGAGAACTGGAGGTCTGTGTTGGGCAGGGTGGCTCAGAGAAGTGCGTTCCCCTGGGTCCTGATGTGGGCAGAAGTCTGTGCCAATAGACAGAGAGGGCCACCGCCAGCCAGCGTCTGCCCTCCACCTCCACTGACAGGAAAAGTAGGTGTCACCCATCAGCCCAGCATCTTCCTTAACTGCTAGCCGGGGGCGAGAGAGGGGGCAAAGAAAGGACTCCAGTGAAGAACTCTGCCCGAGGCAGGGGGGCCTGCCACTCTGCCAGCCCTGAGAAGCGCTGTGACACCACGTGCAAGTCACTCCATCTTTCTGTCCTCCAGACCCGTCTGTAAACTTGTAATTTCAGGATATAATTACCTAGGTTGCTGGAGACAATCTCTCCCACGGATTCCCTGGCCCCACCCCTCTCTGGGATTTGATGATTTCTAGGGTTCCTCTCTGCTGACATTGAAAGCTCCTCTTCCCTCCCTCACTGCCTTCCACTGTAATTGGTCTGTGGTAGAGCTTTGCATCCGAGTTTTCTCGAAGTTCCCCAGATAATTTGAATAACTCATCTAATCCGTGTGGAGAAACACTTGCATTCTTCAGGAAACCAAGAAGCCACTCTCTAATGCTGGAGTAACAGGCACGGTCATGGGCTTGGAGTGGTATTTAGGGGCAGTTGAGACCCTTTGCTGGCTCCGGGTGGATGATGGGCATGCCAAGCAGAGGGGATCCTTTCTCTTCCCTGCCTCTATGCCCCTTCCCGTTTTCAAGCATGCCTCCAATCTGATGGCAGCTGTGTGGCCTGATTGGAAGCAGCTTCCCCCGTCTGGAATGACTTTCCTGCTCCTTTCTCCTCAGCATCCATGTTTTCTTGAGAACCTTCCTTCTCCAGAAGAATGTTCCTCTTCCTCTGTTAGTCCAAAGCCTGAGCTGGCATCCAGAATCCTGCTGCTGGCCAGTCAGTGCTCCAAATTGTGAGTCCGATGGAGGTGATGACCCCTCACTGATTTGCATCCTCAGTGCTGCCTCCAGCCCATTCTGGGAACTGAGATTCTGCAGCTGTTCAAATGCTGAGAGGAAGAGCTGTGAGGGAAGAGGCAGGGCCAGGACTCGGGGCACATGTTCCTCTCCCAGCTCCACCATTAGCTACTTGGTACATGACCTTGAGCCTGCACTTCTCTCTGGGCCTCTGGGTTTCTTCTTAAGAAAAAAGAACACACACACACACACACACACACACACACACACACACACTAGTGGCCCAGTGCACAAAATTTGTGCACATTAAAATGGGATTAATAGGAGGAAATAATATTATATTTGCCCTTTCTCTATAATAGAAGTATCACAGAGTAAAGAAAATTAGTAAAATGTATATGAAAACTTTCCTCCTGTCAGAGTCTGGGCTCACCATGGGACACAGAGTCAAGTCCCCACCCACATGCACCTCAAAATTGTGTGAGAACCAGACCTGGCTGCACCCGCCACCACCACCACCACCATTGGGCTAGATCAAGACCTGGCAGGTCCAACCCTTGTCAAGCCCTGCAGGGCAGGTGACATAGCCTCAGGTTCCCAGGCCCAGTGCCAGGATGGGGGATGTGGCCTGAGGTCCTCTAGCCCAGACCGTGATAGGATGTGCCTTGAGATCCCCCATAAAGCCCGCCAGGTGGAAGGGGCGGTGCAGCCTCAGGGACCCAGGCCCAGCATGGTAAGGGGTTGGGGGGTGCAGCCTCAAGTCTCTAGTCAAGCCCTGCTGGGTGGGGTCTTGGCCTGAGTTCCCTTGACCCAGCACTGCAGGTACACCTTGAGATCTCCCATCAAGCCCTACTGAATGGGGGACATGGCCTGAGGCCCCCTTGTCAAGCCCCACCAGCAGGGGATGCGGTTTGAGGTCCTCCCACTTAGTGCAGAGGTGGGGGGCATGGCGTGAGGTCCCCTGTCAAGCCCCACATGGTGAGGGGCACATCCTGAGGTCTCCTGGCCTGGTGCTGGGGTGGGGGGAGCAGCCTGAGGTCCCTTAGCCCAGTACCAGGATGGGAAGTGCACCTTGAGGTCCCTTGTCAAGCCCTGTCGGATGGGGGATGTAGCCTCAGGTCCCCTGGCCTGGCACTGGGGTTGGGGAGGGGTGGGCTGAGGTCCCCCAGCCTGATGCCAGGTGGAGGGGTACAACCTGAGGTCCTCTATAAAGCCCCATGGGCTGAAGAGAGCATAGCCTCAGGTCCCTGCTGATTGCTTGTTAAGGCTCCTTATGGGAACTTGGCCTCAGCTATGAGTACAGCCAGCCATCTTTGTGATGGAGTGATAGTCAATTAGCATATTCCCTCTTTATTAGATAGGATATATATAATCAAAGAGGAAAGGAGAGATAGATAGGTAGAAACATCAATGATTAGAGAAAATCATGTGCCCAGGAATTGAACCATGACCTCCTGGTTATAGGTCAATGCTCAACCATTGAGCCATGCCTACCAGACTGGTTGGTTGGTTATTACATAGACTGATTTCAAATGATAAATATGTTTGCATTCTGAGATAAACCCCTGTTGGTTATCATATCTTATTATGTTTATATATTATTGGAATTGATTCCCTAAAGTTTTTTTTAAATATATATTTTATTTATTTCAGAGAGGAAGGGAGAAGAGGAAATAAAAACATCAATGCTGAGAGAGATTCTTTGATTGGCTACTGGGGGCCAGGCCCACAATCTGTACTCTGACTGGGAATCAAATAGTGACCTCCTGATTCATGGGTCAATGCTCAACCACTGAGCCATGTTGGCTGGGCTCCATAAAGATTTTATTAAATTTTTTTTCACATAAGTTAATGAAGGAGATTGCTCTATAATTGTTTTTCCTTGTAATGTTCTTTTCTGGTTTTGATACTAGAGTAATTCTGGCCTCATAGAAAAAGTTGGGAATTATTCTTTCCTTGTAAATTTTCTGCTATAATTTGTGTAGGTTTAGTATTAATACTTCTTTAAATGTATGGTAACATTTATAATTGAAGCTTTTGGGGCTGAAGTTTTCATTGTGGGAAATTTTGAACTAAAAATTCATCCTAGTAATACTTACAAAAATCTATTGCATCACCTAACTCATTCTTGATATAATTTGTACCTTCTCACTTTTTTCTCTTTAAGTTTGACTACCGATTTGTCCATTTTATTAATCTTCTGTGGGAACCAGCTTTCAGTTTCATGGGTTTTCTCTGTTGTTTTTCTGTTTCCTTTTCATTCATTTTCCCTTTTGATCTTTATTATCTCCATCTGCTTTAAGGACCATGTTAACATTTCTTATAGTGAAGGCTGACTGAAAATTCTTTCAGCTTTTGTAGGTCTGATAACTCTTTATTTTGCCCTTGTCTTTGGGAGGTATTTTTACTAGATAAAAAAAAATCCCAGGTGAGTAAATTTTTCTTTCAGTATTTTAAAGATATTACTCCAAAGTCTACTAGACTGTTTCTTGATATCTGCAATTATTCTTATTTTGGTTCTTTATAGTATATAACTAGAGGCCTGATGCATGAAATTCATGCATGGGTAGAGTCCCTAGATCTGGCCAGCAATCAGGGTTAATCAGGAGCATCTAGCTGCTGGCTAGGGCCTCCCTTCATTCTGCACCAACCATGGTAGAAGGTGCACATCATAGTGAGCTATTGGTCTTCCAGTCAAATTCCCATGGGGACAATTTGCATTTTAGGCTTTTATATATATAGATATCTTTTTCCTTCTGATGTTTAAAATATCTTCTCTTTATCACTAGGTTTAAGCAACATAATGTAATATTATTCTATATTTCTTGCATTTGAGGTTCATTGAGATTCTGCTATCCATAGTCTATAGTTTTCATCAAGTATGGGGAAATTTTAGACATGATTTTTCCAAATAAAATTTTATATTAAATGTCAGATATTATGAATTTTACCTTGTCAGTTGTTACATATTTTTGTCTAACAAACTGTGTTACACTTCTTGAACTGTGTACTGGGTTGCACTTGAGTTACCTAGAAGTAGTTTGAACCTTTTGGTCTTGCTTTTAAGCTTTGTCAGATATGACTAAATTAGTATTTTAGCCTAAGGGTAACATTTTTCCACTACTGAGGCAAGACTCTTCTTAGTTCTTTTAGAGCGTTGAACATTGTTCACCAAAAAATTCATGTCAATCCAGAAACTCAGAATGTGAGGGTCTTTGCAGATGTAATCGGTTAAAATGAGGTCAGACTGAAGTAGAGTGTGTCCTAATCCAACGACTGGTGTCCTAATGAGAAGAGAAAACAGAGACAGACAGGAATAATGGCTGTGTGAAAACAGAGGGGAAACTGGTGTGGTAAGCTGCAAGGCACGTCAAGCCGTGACAACAACAAAACTAGAAAGAGGTAGGGAAGGATTTTTCCTACAGCTTCAGAGCGAGCCTGCCAACACTTCATTTAAGACTTTTAGCCTCCAGGGCTGTGAGAGAATGCATTTCTGTTGTGTTAAGGCACCCTCTTTGTGATAATTTGTTAGAGCAGCCCGGGGAAACTAATACCTTATTGTAATTGATGCTCATAATCGGTGAATTATGAGGCCGCCACTCTGAAAGTTGGGAACAGGCATTATTGAGCAATGTTTTATCCCAGCCTCCAGCACTGAACTCACATGTGTACTGATCAGTAATCAGCGCTCAACTGAACACTGGAGGCAATGCTCTGCAGCCCTCCGAGTTCCCTCTGTGCGACTCTCCCCTGGGCCCTCTGCCCTGCAAACTCCAGCAGCCTGGCACCCCCACTGCCCAGGTCCCCTGCTCCAAATCAGGGACTCATCCTCTCCAAAGTCTTGGAGCCAGAGTTTCATATAATTTGTCCTTTTGTTTGATTTTGTTTTTATTTCATGTGGAATGATCAGTCCTAGTCACTCTATTTCATCTAGAAATGAAGTCTCATTTAATTTTTATTCATCTTGATGAAGAGGTTTTCCTGCTCTTTAGTAGGTAGGTCATTCATTATTTGGCTTTAAGATTTATTTTTATGGGTTTTAGTTATCCACTTTCTGTTAAATATTATTTGTTGTTTTTCTCCTATATGCAAAGTTTTTAGACATGTAACACCGTTGAAAGAAGTAGTAAAGCAAATGCACCTATACCCTTGATCTAAATTCAACAATTATTAGCAGTTTTTCAGGCTTCCTTTCTCCCGTTGCCCCTTCCTCCCTCTCTTTGACTACTAACTCATGATATTTTATTCGTTGTGTTAAAATCAATAACAGTCATTCTTCTCTTGTTGATTTTCAATTGTCCAGATTGGCTGGTTGCATTTCCTCTGTTCCGACTCTGGTATGTCTCCACTATTCTTTGAATGTTGCTTAATTAATGCCAGAACAACAAGTTCCAGATTCGCTTCCCACTTTCCCATTCCAGCTCTTGAACCTTCCGGGTTCCTTTTTGGCTGCATTCACAAAGCAAGCTCTGGTCACCAGGTGTCCTCATTGCTCTAAGAGAATATTGGCTTCTATGGGCTTTCTGTGGAAAAAAACATTTTCAGTTAAAATGAAAAGTCATTAGTTTCATACAGACATGATCATTTCAAAATAATCATTACACAGCTTTGATCAGTATTACATTTTTTGATTTTCTAAACAATGCCATGATGTACCTCCTGTAACATGGATCTTTATGCGCCCTCCTCTCCCCTGCATAGAACAGACATTTAAAATTCAGAGGTACAATTGCTGGTTGGAGAATACATATATTTAACATTTTCATAAGTACTGACAAATTGCCTTCCTAAAAGGCTTCTTCAGTAGGTAGTCCCACCAACAATATATGAGGATATCAATCAACCTAGTTTTCTACACAGCCATTAATACTGAGTACTGTTATTTAACATTTGCTTATAATTTTTATAGTCAAATTAAATCGTAAGGAGTTTTATTGGATAGGATCAACTAATAGTGTCATTCTATAATAGTCTTAAGATTTCTGAATAATGACTCAGCTTGTACTGCTATTCTCTGTAGGAAATTCTACATGAAACTCAGGGTCTCCCCATGTCTACCCAGAAGGGTACATTCTCTCCCGCTGCAGCCTGCTCCCCAGCCTGCTGTGATTGGATCTCCCCACCCCTCCCCAAGCCCATTTACCCACCACTGTAGTTCCTTTCCACAGTCTGGAGACTTGTAAAAACCACATGGTCCCTGATGGCCTTCCTCCTCCTCTGTGGATATTTGACTGAGATTCTAAAGGTGGGAGGGGAAGAATACAGGGTGTTGGGCCTGCCTCCTGCATAGGCAGCTGTGATTGGCCATCACTCTTCCCTTTTCATTATTAATCAAGATTCTTGTCCATTCAGTTAAAACACAGATATGACATTTTATGAAAATAACATATTGTTTGTACTTTGAACACAATTTTTGGAATATTTTTATGCATTAACTATTCTACAACAACTTGAAGAACTGCATTGTAATCCTTTGTATGAATACTTCATAATTTATTAATCCAGGCATGCAGACTCCCTCGGATTTATTCATAACACTGTGATGAATATCCTCATTTCACAAAGAGTGACATGGGTGGGTTAAAGGGTATACATATATTTAAGGACCACTTGCCAGCAAGAAAATGTACATCTTTCTCATATATAGCTTTTGAATTTTTATTCATTTACACTCATATAGCCATCAACCAAATAAAAAAAGATTACAATATTTTCAACATCCCAGAATACTCCTTTTTGCCCTCTCATAATTGCCTCCTCCTTAGGGGTAACCACTATTCTGATTCTGCTTGTTCTTGAACTTCAAAGCAATGAAATAACATATATGTTCTCTTTTGTATGTGACTGATTCATCATTACATTTGTGAGAGTAACCTACATAACATTGTTTTTTTTTTTCTTTTAGCTGTATACTATCCCATTACATGAGTATATTACTCTTTATTTATTCATTCTCTTGTCAATTGCATTTGAGTTTCTCCAGTTTTTGACTGTTATGAAAAAAATCTGTGAATAACCTTGAAGTCTTTCATTGGATATATATACTTATTTCTCTTAGATATATATCTGAGAATTAAATTGCTGGGACAGAATAAAGGTATGTTTAACTTTAATAAATAGGGCCAAATAGTTTTATGAAGAGGTTGTGTCAGTTTATACCCCCACCAGAAATGATATTGAGTGCTTTCTCATTTACTTACTGGGCATTAGAATATTCTCACTTGCAAAATTCTGTTTAGATGTTTTAACCATTAAATTTTGGGGTGTTTTTCTTATGATCTTTAAAAATATATTCTGGTAATATATTTACAGATAGATGTATTGCAAATATATGGTCTCAGTCTCTGATATGCCTTTTCACTGTCCTGATAGTGCCTTTGATAAGTAGATGCTTATATTTTGACCAACTTCAATTAATCAAATGTTCTACTTATGGTTAGTACTTTTTTGTGTCCTACTTAGGGAATCGCTACTTACTCCAAGATTCTGAAGATATTTTCCTATTATTTTCTCACTAAAGATTTACTATTTAATCTTCTACAGATAAGACTATGATTAATTTCAAATTAATATATTGAATGGTGTGACATAAGATTTCTTATACTTTTATTCTTTTTCATTTTTAAATAGTAAAATTTAACAAGCATATAAAATGTTTGTAAAACATAAATGTACAGATTACCTCTTATTGTCAAACTAGTGGCCCAGTGCATGAAATTCATGCACAGGGTCACAAAAATTTATTCCTCTATTCTCTTTTGAGAATGATATAGTTTTAGATTTTCTATTTAGTTCTCTAATCCATTTAAGTTAACTTTTCTTGTGGTGTGAGGTAGGGGTGCAAATTTATTCTTTCACATGTGTATATTCAGTTGTCCTAGCACCATTGTTAGAAATACTATTTTTTTTTCCCACTAAAATTTATTGGCATCCTCATGGCAAGTAAATGATCATAAATCTGGAGTTTATTTCTGGACTCTCAATTCTATTCCATTGTTATAGCTGTCCAACATTAATTAACTATTATATTGTATTCACTGCAGTGTTTACTGCAATTTAATAGTAAGCTTTGAAATTTGGATGTGTAAATTTTGTAACTTTTTTTTTTCAAGATTTATTTTTGACTCTTTGGGTCCGTTGTATTTCTAAATTAACTTTCAGATCATCTTGTACATTTCTGGTGTGGGGAGAAGCCAGATGGAATTTTGCTAAGAATTGTGTTGTATCTGTAGACAATTTGAGGAGTTCTGTACTATACAATATTAAGTATTATGATCAACAAATATGAGAGATTTAGAGATAGTTTTACTTTCTCCTTTCCAAACTGTTACTTTTTTTCTTCCATAATTTTCATGCAACATTGATAAGAAATGGTGAGGATGTATATCTTTGTCTTATTCCTGATATTAGAGAAAAAGCTTTCAGTCTTTCACCATTAAGTATGCTATTAGCCATGAGGTTTTTTTTAATATTTTAAATTGATTCGAGAGATAGAGGAGAGGAAGGGGGGAATAGAGAAAGAGAGAGAGATTTTCTGTTCCACATATTTATGCATACATCAGTTGATGCTTATATGGGAACTCATTTGTTCATACATTGTTTTCCTAATTTCCTTTAGTATTTTGCCTACTTTTTGGTAGCTTATTGAACATACTTATATCAGTGGATTTAACATCTTTAATATTTCCAATATCTAGGCATCTTTAGGGATTGTTTCTGGCCAATATTTTCCCCATGAATGGGTCAAACTTTCCTGTTCCTTTGTATAGTGTGTGTGTGTGTGTGTGTGTGTGTGTGTGTGTGTGTGTGTTTGCATATTATATAATATGCAAATTAGCCAGGATGCCATAACAGTCATGATTGCTCAGGAGGAGACTGCATGCACAGGTGGGTGGGAGGGACTGCTGTGTGGTGAGGCAAGCCACGGTTGGTGCAGGCCCACAGAGAATAGGGCCTGCCAGCCGCCACTGCAGAGAGCAGGCCCACGGAGAGCAGGGAGCAGGGCCTGTTTGCCAGCCATCATGGCAGCAAGCAGTCTAGCAGAGAAGAGAGCCTGCCAAACCGGGCACACCGTCAGTCCTGCCTCTGCATGTGAGCTGCAGAGGAAACACCTTTTCTGAATGCTTATTGGCTAAGCTCCCGGTATGCCACTCACAGTGTTCTTGGTAACTTGAGTAATAAGAATCCAAGAAGGTGATCTAGGGTTTTCCCACATGACGACTGGAGGAAAAAATGAAGGACCACTAATGGAGGGGCTAAGAAATGTCATATCCTGTCCTAGCTGGGTTGGCTCAGTGGATAGAGCCTCAGCTTGCTGACCACAGGGTCTGGGTTTGATTCTGGTCAAGGGCATGTACCTAGGTTGCAGGATCCTCCCTGGCTGGGGCCCAAGTCAGGGCTCATGCAGGAGGCAACCAATCGAAGTGTCCCTCTCACACTGATGTTTCTCTCTGTCTTTCCCTCTCTCTTCCACACTCTAAAAATCAATGGAAAAATATCCTCAGGTGAGAAAAGAAGAAAGGAAAAAAGGAAGGAAGGATGGAAAGAGAGAGAAAGAAAGAAAAAAAGAAAGAAAGAAACAGAGAGAGTGAGAGAGAACGGTCATATTTTATGAAAGAGACTTCTTGAAAATGCCTAATGAAAGTTGTCATTTTTTCATGGTGAAGGGACTGGAGTCTGTGTTGATGAAAACTCCTTGGTGGCTGCAGTGGCCAGCAGTGGCAGCAGCAGCGGGATGATGAGGTGGTGTCTTCCCTGATCAGCCCAATTGCCTCCTACAGAGGGAGGGCAGACTGCTGCCCAGGCTATTAGTAGGACATCCCCTGAGGGCTCCCAGATGGAGAGGGTTCAGGCTGGGTGAAGGGATACCCTCCTTGTACACAAATTTTGTGCACTGGCCCTCTAGTATATACGTGTGTGTGTGTGTGTGTGTGTGTGTGTGTGTGTGTTAAGAACTGGACATTATACAGTTGAAACTCTGGACATCTAATACTCCTACTCCTTGGGGACTGCCAAATCTTGCTCATTGAAGGCTGTAGTCTTCTATTTGTGACTTTTAAATCTTTTTTTTTCAGTGTGTGTTTCTTGTTATACACACTGAAATTTCTCTTCTGTTATCTCTATGGCCAGTTAAGGGAATTACCAATAAAGAAAAACTAATGGTTTTCTATATGTCATTTTTGTTCCGCAGTCTTCATTACTGCCTATTTTCTTTTGTGTTAGGTGATTTTTTCAATGTACCATTTTAATGCCCTTGCCATTTGTTTTATTATATTTTTGAATTATTATTTTAGTGGCTTCCACGGCAATTGCAATTAACATCTTAATGTATAGAAACAAAACTAGTTCAGATTGATACCAAGTTATTTTCAATAATCTACAATAACTTTGCTCCCATATATTTTTGTCTCCCCATAGTGTTATTTTTTTACAAATTATACCTTTATATCTTGTGTGTTTATTGTTATAATTATTAAAAATTTTGCTTTACACAGTTGTCTTTTAAATCAGATAGAAAATAGGAGTTATAGATAAAAATATATTTATGCTGTTTTTAATTTCTCTAGATATAAAATTTTTCTTGATTGAAATTATTTTTCTTTCAGCACTTTACATATATTATCCTACCTACTAGCTTTGGCCTTTGTTGTTTCTGATAGAAATCAGCTGTTATGCCCTAGTCTGTTTTTCCCAGGTGAGTTCAAAGAGAAAATTGTGACTATGCATAGGATGGAGAGTTTCTAGTTCTCTGAAGCCACAGTTGTGGGAGTAATGGAGACAAAGGACCCTTATTATATCAGAGAGGTGAGTCATAGTCTGTTTTACTTTAAGCTGGCAATCACTTGTGGTTTGGCAGAGTTATTGTGGCTCAGAAGGTAAAATGTGAATTGGTCATCCATTGAATATTTTCATTCAGTCTCATTGGTTCTGGAGTTCTTAGAAACTTCCCCCTAAACTCTTATTTTTGGTTTCCAGCATTGTATTTTTCCCCTCTCTACTTTCACATCTTCATGATTATTTTAATGGTAGCTTGGAAGGGAGAAAATGAAGCATTATCTTTTAACAATGCTTGTAACTTCTTGAGTGGCATTTACACTACAGATAAGCAAAGAAGTATGCAAAAGAATGGAGAAAATCACCATGATAAGAAACTAGAATATGGCTCCCCATGAAAAGCTGTTTCTTCTTTGTGGAATGCCAGAGAGGAAGTTTGCCAGGAAGGACGGGGTACTAATCTCTACAGGCATACAGATCTCTTATAGTTGAGCTAAAATACCTTCGGAAACTAAGAAACAGCCATATAAAGTCAGAAGTCATTCCAATAATCAAGTTGTATTGTGAAGGTCGCATATATCACATCAGGTCTTACACTAAAGATTTTTATCCTGACAAATGGGTAGAAATAGATTCGCATGGCCTTTAATAGGTGCCTTGTGGTGATATGTAGTTACAGTAAGGACACTTGGGAAATGTGTCCTTACTGTAAGCACTCAGACACTCTCATAAAAATTCTAAAGTTTCCAAACTTGCAGATAGAAGGTAGGGATAGTGCTCTTGCCAAAATGACTCGACCAAAGAAATGTAACTTTTTTTTTTGTTTAACCTCTGGGAAAGGAGTTCAAAGCATATTTTATTCTAAAATCAAGCAAAGAAAATTGGCTCGCATGATATTTGATTTTATACTTCTCAGGCAAGATAAACTATCCTTTTGTGTGGGCTGATATTGACACTCTTCCTTGCCAACATTCTCTTTGAGTTTAATAAGATAGATTACCTTGGAGCTTCCTGGAGTCAAAACAACTAACCAGCAGAGATTTCTGAAGTCCTAAGAGGCAAGATCTTCCAGAAATCAGAGAAAACTCAAGTTAAGAGCAAAACCACACGAGTTCAACTTGATTTCAACCCTCATATTTCCTGGAAAACATTTATGAAAGCCTAGGTTTGGCAATGAATCTATTAAATAATTGAGCGAAGGTCAAGATGAAGCAATGTGTGGGGAGGGGTGGTGGCATCATGGCTGAGAATGTGATGGACAAGTTGCTTAGGTGCACATGTTGTAAAAGTACTTAAGTCTGTGCCAACTACTCACACGAGTTGAGCAGAGAAAGGCTCTTCTGAGGATGGTATTCTGGTCAGTGGCTACAAAGGCATCAGTGGCAAAACCAGCAGCAGGGTTTCTTGCAATGCAGGCAACTAAGGCACCATATTCTGTCTCCATGAAACCAGGCTGTTTACCTTTCAAAGACGGCTTTGATTTCATTCCCACCTTCCAGCCTGCCATAGGCAAAAAACTCCATAATTTTCTGAGACTGATGCTGAGTCTATGTGATACCAAAGAACTGGAAGGCAAGTGAGCAACTTACTTGAACACTGCACTGGGCACAGGTATGTCCAACATTTGAACAGTGATAATTGTCCAAGACAGGTTGATGCTCTTGCCACAAGGGGAACAGGAAGAAACAAATGGATGAGAAAGTTTTGAAAACATAGTTTTTAATCCACTCATCTTCTGTGGGCATTCAGGCTGGGCTGTTTCCAAATCTTAGCTATGGTAAATTGTGTTGCTATGAACATAGGGGTGCATGTATTCTTTCTGAGTGATGTTTCTAGCTTCTTGGAATATATTCCTAGAACTGAGATTAAAGGGTCAAATGGGAGTTCCATTTTTAGTTTTTTTGAGGAAACTCCATACTGTTCTCCATAGTGGCTGCACCAGTCTGCATTCCTACCAGCAGTACATGAGGGTTCCTTTTTCTCCACATCCTCACCAGCACTTGTCGTTTGTTGATTTGTTGCTAATAGCCATTCTGACAGTGCTGGGGGGATAATGACACATATGTAATACCTTAATCAATAAAGAAAAAAAAAGGTTTGGAAACAAACTTTTCTAGTTGGGTGCCTTTTTCTCTAGCTTATAGGGGCAAACAGACTGCCCTACTCTTTTTTTTCCCTTTCTTCTTCTTCCTCTTCCTCTTCTTCTTCTTCCTCTTCTTCTTCTTCCTCCTCTTCTTCTTCTTCTTCTTCTTCTTCTTCTTCTTCTTCTTCTTCTTCTTCTTCTTCTTCTTCTTCTTCTTTTCTCTCTCTCTCTCTCTCTCTCTCTCTCTCTCTCTCTCTCTCTCTCTCTCTCTCTCTCTCCATCAAACGCTGTAGGCCAGATCTATCTATCTGCTATCTGATATTACTTGGTTATCCTACAGGCATCTCAAATTAAGCATGACTCTAACTAAATCCAACATCATCTTCATCCCTTCTCAAACCAGAAACCTAAATATTTTTTCTTCCTTTGTCCTTCTCTATCAAGCTATATAGAAAATCAATCATCAGGCTCTCCTTTCTCAATCTCTCTAAGCCCTAGACTCTTTTTTTGACAACACACGTTTTGGGGTTAGGTTGCTATTATATCTCACCTGGATTAATACAAAAGTCTTCATAACTAGTCTCTCAGGTGAGTGTGCCATGCCTCTGGGCCTTTGCATATGCTGATCCTTCCCCCTGATATGCACTTTGCTCCTCTGTCTGGCTTACTTCTTTATCCTATTGCTCCAAGAAGCCCCTTACAAAAATATCAATGGAAATGATCAATTTCAAGAAGCTGGTTGCATTAGAAGAAGGAGGGAGGGAGAATGATAGATTAGGATAGAGCATTAGCTGCATCTCTAAGGATTTATTGAGAGAGAAAACAGTAGATCTCAGTCATTAGCATCTACTAAATGTGAATTATAGGTATACTGTGTCTGTTACATTATTTCAATTTGTTTAAAATATTTAATAATTATAGATATAAAATGTTTTTAAATGAGCCATGCACCTTCCTTCATATTGATATAATTTTCTGTAGTGAATCCTTCCATAGGGTTTCTGACCCTGGACTGTAATTGCAGGTTTACTTGTCAGTTCTGTCTACTAGCCTAAAAATTCCTGGTGGTTTGTTTATATCTCTATCTGAATCCTATGGGCACCTGGTAGACACTTGCTAGTTACTAAAATGAGTTTCTAAAGCACCAGCCATCTAATGAAGGCTGGTGCTGCCTGGTGGCACTGGCAGTCAGCAGGTGTTGATGGAGACCTGCAGAGAGGAAAGGTGGGAGCTGTGTAAAGCGGATGGCAGAGCCACTTCCAGCCAAGCCCATCAGGGCAATGGGTGGCAGCTGGGAAGCCATTGAGATCCTAGCTTGCACCAAGCCACAGGGACTGATGCTGTGTCTCTCAGGGAGGGTGATGGGCTTGTCTTCTAGGCAAAGAAGACTAGCTGCCACCTGAGAGCACCCTCAAGGAGAAACTGAAGGGGCTGAACCTGGCTCTTCAAAGAGAATAAAGAATTCCTGGACAGGCTGGAGGAACTAACACAGGACAAAACAAAACCAGGGATATATCTGGTTTTGACAAAGGTACGGGAGCCAGGGACATGAGAATGTAGATGGAAGACTGGGGCAGAGAGAGGGGAGGAACCCTGTACCACCAGAGAAAGTAGATAACTAAGCAATTTGAAGTCACCTGGTTTGTTTGTTTATTTAGCAAATATTTATTGAGCACCTACTATGTGCTTGGCATCAGGCTAAATACTAGGAATGCAAATGATGAGTTGTCCTGTGACTAAGAAGCTTGTTTTATTTTAATCTCAGAGCTGAGGCCATTTGTCCATCTAGCATCACAGATAAACTATAGTCTGTGCATAGCTTGCCTCTGGGCCGCACAGCACAATCCATTTCCTCCCTTACGCGATGGCACTGCAGACACCTCCAGCCCCCCACCCTCCAAGTGCTCTTCTCTAAACGGACACATCATCCTCAGAGGAGAGAGCTGGGGGATGCCTGGGGATTGGCACTGGAGTGACACTGGCCATAAAGAAACCAGTCCATATAGTTCCTGGACCACAGAGCCTCAAATGCATGTGGATCTGGCTGAGGCAGGGGAGAGCTGGGGCTGGAGGAGGCCCCTAGCAGAGAGACACCTGCAGGGAGTCAGCCTTGCTTCTGAGATGTGACTGGGAAAAGCCAGGACTCTGCCTGCTGCCCCAGATCACAACCTGAGGCTCACACACACTCACACAGGAGGCTCAGAGCCATCCCTGCACCTGCACTTCTTGCTTCCTTTTTTCTTTCACTGCTACTTCTATGCTCATCTTTTAGGATAGCTTTATTCAGTTGTAATTCATTCACCATGCAGTCCACTGACTCTTGGGGTGCAGTTTTGCTCGCTCTCATCCAGATTAACCTTAGGAAAAGTGTGGGGCAGTGTCATGTGTTTTGTGTTCTCAACTCCCACTCCTTGGTTCCATAGGAACAGCCCGGCAGCCATGGCTTTGACGTTGAAAGGCAGAGGGAAAGACCATGATAGCCTTTAGTTGAAGTTTATAAGTCAATGGCTCCTTCCTAGGAGGGAGAGCTGAGGTCTCTGCTGCTGTGCTGAGGAGATATGAGACCAGACCTAGGAGTGAGGAATGTTGCTGAGAGCTCACCATAGGAAGTGGCTGCTGGTCCCAGCGCTGCCACATCAGGTTGCTGAGGTGACTCAAGTTCAAACGTCCCTTCTGAAGAGTCCCTAGGCTTCCTGAATGCCCCACAGCGATCTCTGCCCTGGGGTTCTGATTCCATAGGTTTCAGGTGAGGCCCAGGCATCTTTCCATACACAAAGCACCTGATGATTCCAATGATCGATCATAACTATGTATTGATTTTGATGTCCATCACTAAGACGGAGGTTTTCACTCTTGAGGGCTTGTTGCTGACTTCTGGGGTGTGGCCAGAGAATTAGCCTTTCTAACAAGTTCCTAGGCTCTGGTTGAGGGACTACATTTTGAGAACCATTTGCTATGAGGACAGGCCTGCTTCTCCGGAAATCACCCCAATCTGAAAGACTGGGTTGGCAAACTCATTAGTCAACAGAGCCAAATATCAACAGTACAACAATTGAAATTTCGTTTGAGAGCCAAAATTTTAAAACTTCTTCTAATGCCACTTCTTCAAAATAGACTCTCCCAAGCCCTGGTATGTTGTGGAAGAGCCACACTCTAGGGGTCAAAGAGCCACATGTGGCTCACGAGCCACAGTTTGTTGACCACTGGACTAGGCACTCACTGTTCTTATTCTTAACTCTGATCAGAATCCGCTGGGAGTGAAACCCTCTACTGCCCAGGCCACATTCTAGAGCAGAAATCAGAACACCTGAGACAGGGCCAGGACTTGACATTTTCTTAAAGCACCCCAGGCCATTTCCAGGTGAAACCAGGCTGAGAGCATTACCCTGGAAATCTTTGAAAGTCAGCTATCCTGAGAGCAGAGAGGAAAGACAGGGAGAGAGTAGAAGACAAAGGTTTTGCAAGCTAGAGTGGAGCAATGAGCTTCAAAGAGTCTGAGCCAGAATGTAATTTTTAAAAAAATATTTTTTTTATTGATTTTTAGAGAGGAAGGGAGAAGAAGAGAAACATTGATGTGAAAAGGAAACATTGATCAGTCATCTCCTAAATTCCCTTTATTGGGGATCAAGTCCTCAACCAGGTACATGTCCTGACCCAGAATCGAACCAGCAATCTTTTGGTGCATGGGTTGATGCTCAACCAAATAAGCCACATCAGCCAGGGCTAGGGCCAATATGTCATCTTAGCACAGCCCTGAAGCCCCTCTTCAAGGAGGCACCTGCATCTTTCCTCCTTCCTCGTCCTAGGAAATTCAGAAGTGAGAGCAAGTTGCTTGCCAAGCATTGCTGTAGGACTGATTGCTGAAGACCTCCCAAGCCAGAAAAGCCTTCTGACCACACACTGGCTCACACATGGGGGCGATGCTGCAGGAACTGGGGACTCTGACTAGCGCAGGCTTGGCCCATTGCCCAGTGATGGAAGCCCAGGAATACTGTGGTGAAATTAAACCAGGCCTGGGAACAGGGCTTCATGTGCTCACATCAGCCAAGGAACCAATCCTTTGCCACTCAAGGTCAACCTACATGCTACAGGTAGACCCATTCAGAATTGGCAAAAGGGACAGACACAGCTTCCTAATTGTGTACATGGCTAGACCATAGACAACTATTTATCTGAAAGAAAAGCCTTTGAAATCTACTTATCAGCAACATTATGGGAAAATTCCATTGATATTCAAAGATCTATTCCAGGGTTAAGGGAAAGCTATGTTTTACCTTGGACATTATCGAGGTTAGGCCAAATTTGGGCAATGAGACTTCAGGCTTCTAAATTGCCGTTGCTGTGGTTAGGGGTCAGAGCTTGAGTTCTGTGGTTAGTCCCAAGGGGCTTTTTGTCCTGCAAGATACTCCCTGCTCTGGAAAGTATGTCTCCATTCATTTCCAGGAGAATGAATATTCATGACTAAAAGTTTACTTATAATTAGAAAAGCACCAACAAACATAAAACCCAAATCAAAGAAAATAAAACACAAGGTATGATCTCACTGGAATTTGCCAGGGAGAAAGACATGTGCTTTATGGCCAAAATTTGGAATTCTATTTTTAGAATTTTTTTCTTTTTTTAAAAATTTTTTAAATTAATGTATTATCTTCCCATTGCCCTCCCCCCACCTACTCCCATGCATTCCCTTACCCCCCAGTGTCTTGTGTCCATTGGTTATGCTTCTATGCATGCATACAAGTCCTTCAGTTGATCTCTTATCTACCCTACCTCTCTCTAAACTTCCCACTGTAATTTGACAGTCTGTTTGATACTTTATTACCTTTGTATCTATCTTTTTGTTCATCAGTTTAAAATGTTTTTTATTATCCATAAATGAGTGAGATCATGTGGTATTTTTCTTTCATTGAGTGGCTTATTTCACTTAACATAATGCTCTCAAGGTCCATCCATGCTGCTGCAAATGGTAAGAATTCCTTCTTTTTAATGGCAGCATAGTATTCCATTGTGTAGATGTACCATAGTTTTCTGATCCACTCATCTGCTGATGGGCACCTAGGCTGTTTCCAAATCTTAGCTATTGTAAATTGTGCTGCTATGAACATAGTGGTGCATATATCCTTTCTGACTGAAGTTTATAGTTTCTTAGGATATATTCCTACGAGTGGGATTACTGGGTCAAATGGGAGTTCCATTTTTAGTTTTTTGAGGAAACTCCATACTGTTCTCCATAGTGGCTGCACCAGTCTGCATTCCCACAAGCAGTGCGCAAGAGTTCCTTTTTCTCCAGATCCTCACCAACACTTGTTGTTTTTGAATTGTTGATGATTGCCATTCTGATAGGTGTGAGATAGAATCACATTGTTGTTTTGATTTGCATCTCTTGGATAATTAGTGACTTTGAGCATGTTTTCATGTCTTTTGGCCTTCCTTCTGTCTTCTTCAAAAAGATTCTATTTAGGTCTATTGGCAATTTTTTTACTGGATCATTTATCTTCCTTTTATTAAGTTGTATAAATTGCCTGTAGATGTTGGAGATTAAATTGTTATCAGTGATAACATTTGCAAATATGTTTTCCCATACAGTGGGATTTCCTGTTCTTTTGTTGATGGTTTCCTTTGCTGTGAAAAAAACTTTTTATTTTGATGTAGTCCCATTTGTTTATTTTTTCTTTAGCTTCCATTGCCCTAGGAGCAGTATCAGTGAAGAAGTTCCTTCCGCATAAGTTTGAGATTTCTCTGCCTGTGCATTCCTCTAGTACAGTGGTACTTCGGGATACGAATTTAATTTGTTCTGTAACCTTGAAGCATGGGAAACTATGAGACGCTCGAGTCTCGGTAAACTGGTGGGTCGTGTGTAGCCGGCCCATCCCCGCGATTACTCCTATCTCAAATGTTGCTCGTATTTCAAAGCAAAAATCGCTCGTTCGACGGCTCCTATCTAAAAAATCTTGTATGTTAGGGCACTCGTATCTCGAGGTACCACTGTATTTTTATGGCTTCCTGTCTTATGTTTAAGCCCTGTATCCATTTTGAGTTTATTTTTGTATGGTGTAAATTGTAGGATTCCTTTTATATGGGGTCCTGTGTGCTTTCTGGACTTGTAAGTCTATTTCTTTCACCAGATGTGGGCTTAAGTGACCACCTTGCCTTTTTGCTGCTCCCCTATATTTCTGTGCACTTCTCCCTTTTCACAGTCCAAACTCCCCCTGTATGAGTTTCGGCTGGACCTGGGGATCAGTGCTGTAGAATAAGGGGTTCAATGCAGTTAGGAGTCTCCATCCCCCTCCCGCCAGAGAAAGCCAGCCAAGTACTCTGGCACCTGCTCTCTTCAAGCGGGTCTCTGTACCTCAGCTTTTCGCAGCTCTTCTGGGTCTCCGTGAGCCCCTCTATTTCCATTCAGCCAGCTTTCCAGTGGTTCTGGATGATGTCCGTTCTGTCTTTTATTTGTAGTTTTTAAATTCTTGTGTGAGGCAGCAGGGTAGGTGTTTACCTATGCCGCCATCTTGGATCTCTATTCTACTCTTGATGCTTCCTATTGAATTCTTTACAGCAGCAATGTCATTTTTCATTTCCTCTTGGTTCTTACACATATTGTTGAATTTGTCTTCCATTCTTTTCAGCCACCTTATAACCATTTCTCTGAATTCTTTCTCTGCCAGGTTGCTTGCCTCCATTTCATTTAATTCATTTTCTGGTGATGCCTGCTTTTCCTTCATATGTAGCCTATTTCTTTGTCTCCCCACGGTCTCTCTTCTCTGGGTGTCTGGTTATGTAATTCTCTCTCTCTCTCCTGCATTGATTTAAAGGCACAAAATACAACACAACCAGGTACAACGCACAAGGCACTGAACAGAAATGTATTCAAGATATTAATAGCCACAAATAAAGGTGACCACCAGAGAGAGACAAATTAGGAAAACGGAGAGAAGAAGAGAGAAAAGAAGCAAAAAAAAAAAAAAAAAAAAAAAAAAAAAAAAAAAAAAAAAAAAAAAAAAAAAAAAAAAAAAAAAAAAAAAAAAAAAAAAAAAAAAAAAAAAAAAAAAAAAAAAAAAAAAAAAAGAAGAGAAAAGGAAAATGAAAAGAAAGGAGTGCCAAAATGAAATTGTGAGAAAGGAGAAAAAAGAAAATAGGAAAAAAAGTAAGAGAGAAAAGAAAGAGAATAAGAAAGAGAAGGGAAATGAATTGTATAAATGGGGAGAAAACTATAATAGAGCAGCCACTAATCTCAACAAATGCCAGCAACAAGTACCTGGAGATGAATACAAACTACAAGCAACTAATGTCAAGCTTTACAAGCAAAAACAGAAACAAAAAACAAAAACAAAACAAAAATCAAAACAAAAGAATAAGCAAAACAATCTCACAAAAAAGTATAAAAAATCGACATAATCAACGTTCAAGCAAACAACAACAAAAGGATAAAGAGAAAAACAATTTTTTGGATAGTGAAGACAGAGAAGAGTGAGGTATGTATGGAGTTGGAGAAGGGGATCAGAAATTAGATATATAAGTGGACGAAATTTTAACAGGGGGTAAAAGAAAGAATAGGGAAAATCTAAAGTAGGAAAATGGTAAGAGGAACAGGACAACAAAATGGAAAAATTTAGGAAGAAAGTGATGGCATAAAAGTAGAGTTGAAATAGAGTAAAATGATGCTAAAGGAAAGATTAAAATAGGATGTAGAACTCTAATCCCTAAGTAAAATAAAGAGAGAGAAAAAATGACATTTTTTTAAAAAAAGGTAAAATAGTAATAATACTATTTTATTAGTAGTAATAATACTAATTGAAAATAAAAATGTAATAATTAAAATGGTAAAATCAAGTGAGGGAAAAAGAAAAAAAATAGTTTCTTAAATAAAAGATGAAAAATTAAAAAATTTAAAATTTAAAAAATAAAAAAATAGAATGTGCAGTAGTGAAGGTCATTCTCTTCCTCTATTGTTCTGTTTAGCATGCTTGTTTGCCAATTGGGACATTATTGCAGTTCCCTGCGTTCCACTGGTGCTCAGTTTTGTAAGCCAATCCTGGTTTTTAAGCAGGCAGTGCGTCTTAATCTTATTTTTTTTGTGATTACACAAGAGTCAATTTTTGAGTCAGCCCCTGGGTGGCAATGTTTTGGGATTGACCTCCAAGACTATAGGTTCTCTCTAGCCAGTGCTTAGATTCTGCTTTCCCTGTTGCACTCCATACCGGTTGGGGTGTGAATTGCCCCAGAGCTGGTTCTCTGACAGTCACTCCCTGCCCCAATCTCCAGGTTCCAGAAAAACAACTTTCCCCTGCAGTCTCCCAGGGTGTCCCCAACTGGGTGATCCTATGTATTGGGTTTAGCAATCTGAAGAGGAAAGACCTCAAGCCTGCCCATTCTCCCTTCCCTGCTTTTGTCCAAACAGCTGCACACTTTAATAACTTCCAGGTTTTCCTTCTGATCAAATGGGTTGCTTTCTAGAGATCCCCTCTGTTAGCAGCTCTGAGGACCCCCTTCCACATTCATGGATCATGCCATGCCCAACAGCCACAGATTTCTCTAGGTGCAGAGTACCTCCAGTCCTCCAGCTCCCACAGTGTGCACCTTTCTGTTCTGCGGGACCAGAGACCTCACCTTATCCCAGGCGAAATTTGACCTTTCTGTGTGGCGTGTAGAGTTTCTCTGAATCCAAGTGTTTGCGCCAATAGGGGACCGGTGCTCTGGGATTCACAGCTGTCTGGTGGGTGCCTCAGCTATAGATTTTTAGGCTTCTGTAAACATCCACTTTCCCCTTCAAGATGGCACAGTCTCCCCATCCGAGTTGGTGGCTCCAGGACAAAAAAAACAGCAATGTGGGCTGCCTAGTCAGGACAGCCCTGTCTAGCAGTCCCCCACCTTCTCCTGGAGTATAGTTGTCCCTTAACTCACCAACAAACACTCCCAGTGTGTTCCTCAATTCTCTCTGTCTGCTCAGGGACAAGGCTCGGGGACATGTCCGTCTATTGAACCATTTTTCTTTTTTTCTATTTTTAGAATTTTTAAGCAATAACAAATGCATAGTGATGCATAAATTTCTTTAAAGGAGATGTATGAATTGCAACACTTAAAATTGGGGACTTTGGAGAATCTGGGAGATGCTTTTTTCATGGAAACTTTTTTGGCTTAGATATAAGACTTTTAGAAAAATGTGTGATAACATCACTGAAAAGTAAAGGAAATAAGAGATGCTCTCAGGATGCTGGAGATTTCTGGTCCAAATTCAGGCAGGATCTCTGCTTTTATCCTTAATCAAATCACTTAATTTTTTGGTCCCCCTTGTATCTATATTGATATAAAGGAATGAGTATTTTTTCCTCTGACCGAAAAGCTCAAATAACATTACAAATTCCAAAAGTTTAAGGAAAAACATGCAATGCCTGCATGCTAATGTTGGGAAGAATTTGGTAAATGGAATACCAAAAGGATGACACCATTAGCTTGGCTGCCTCTGTGGCCAGATGTTTCATATTTCTTATATGCTCCATAGTCAGCTTATTTCTCCTATGTCAATCATTCCCCTCCAAAACCCCACCCACTGCAGAACCGGATATGGACTGCTTCCTCGCTATCTTCTTGGAAGGGGGTGCTGCTGAACTGCCATCCCAATAGATCTGGTTGCCCTATTGGGGCAATAGGAATGAAATTCATGATCCATTTGCAAAACACACCACATATAATGAACTGAATCATCAAAAGAAAAAAAAACGTTTATTTTTTCTATTGCATAAATAATGGTAAATTAGACTCTTTTTTATACAGATTATATATTTACAGACAGGTTTGGTTAGAGAAAACATCTGGTAAATATGGCAGTCAGTTTTCCTTTATACACTGAGATAACATATTAATAATATATGCTTCATTGGATCAGTAAGTTGCATGCCAAGTTAATTTATATTAATATTTACATTTTATATAAAGATTTTCTTTTGACTAGTCTGCGGACTCTCTCATCACTTAATAGCAGAAATAATCAACCAATACTACATGAAAAAAAAAAAGTAGCGAGAATGAGGTAAACGGGAAGATTGTCACCCAGGATTTCAGTCTTCATGGCCCATTCTGGACATGAGAGTGGCCAAGCTCCAGTTGTCTGGTTGTAACAGTCCTCAGCTGCACTCCGATTTGCATCCAGCCATTTGCGACTGTGCTTTGAGAAAAGAGTCACATCTCAAGTCTGACAACCCCTAGGATCACAGTGATCCCCTACCTCCAATAGATGACCATTTGCCAACCCTATGCCCTAACCAGATTTTCGGATCTGATTCCCCATCTGAGGGCATTGTCTTTGGTTAGTCCTTGGCCAGTGGTCAGCAAACTCATTAATCAAAAGAGCCAAATATCAACAGGACAACGATTGAAATTTCTTTTGAGAGCCAAATTTTTTAAACTTCTTCTAACAAATAGACTTGCCCAGGCTGTGGTATTTTGTAGAAGAGCCACACTCATGGGGCCAAAAAGCTGCATGTGGTTCATGAGCCACAGTTTGCCAACCACGGTCCTTGGTGACATAGCCTCTTCCTAGATTCAGAATTGGGGAAGAAAATCAAATCCTATTAAGAAGCCATTCAAGGATCCCCAAAACCTGATTTCTGGGTCAGTAAGAAAGAATATTCTTTGATTTTCCTTGGAGAGAGCTAAGAGACATGGGCTTGTGTATATTTCCACCAGGAGCTGAAAGGACCCTCTCCTGGACAATCTAGGTCTTTCTGGGGAAGAATAGAAATAAAAAAAAGAAAAAAAAGGACTGAAACCTAAGAGTTCATGCTGTCATGAGCAGAAGGGCTGGAAACTTTGGGTGTTCCTGCAGCTACTCTCTTCCTGCCCTCTCCCCCCTCATCATGCTTGGCCCACACCTACAGCAGGCACCTGTGGATTCCTTCTCCAACCAGCTAAAAGGCAAGTGCAGACAGCTGGTCTTCCTAGACTGTCCATCTAATTCCTGACCGTCGCCAGAGGTCACACAGCTCCCTTCTGCAGGATCACAAATAACTGCAAACCACGGTCACATACACTAGAACTGCTATTCCAGTGGCCAGACAAAAAGGAAAGAAAGAAATGATTGGAAGTTGTGCTCTTTATTCGGTAGCTTCTTTGGGCTTTCTCAGATGGAGAAACAAGCACCTTTTCCTGGAATCTGGCTTTGTTTCCCCCTACTTCTGCATGTGTTCTGATTCCTGTAACCTGTGGTAAGGTGATCAAAGCCCCTTATTTTTCACACTGGCTAAGCCAGGACATATTCTCGGTGCTCCCTTGAATCAGCCAGAACTTAGAAAGTAAATGAAACCTCTTGTCCGCAACACATTTGATATAAGCCAATTTGCATTGTTTTGTCTATAGGCAATGGACACCGCACAAGATGCTTTATTACAAACGGCCTCTTGGCACTTGTGTTAAAAAAGGAACTCAGTCACTAATGTAATTCATAGGGGATATAAGGCCCTGTCAAGTATGGGCATTCATTTTGACTTATTTCAGACAAACGAGTCACAAGGGGAGGGCTCTTCTAGGTCATCTGGTTTACCTTTCCTCTTGCTTTAGAGATGAGAAACCTGAGGCCAAGAAGGGAAGTCACTCAAAATTATCCAGCTGGTGGGTGGCAGGGGCACTTGGGGTCCTGCCTCCTGTGCCCTTCCCAGCTGAAAGAGCTGCCCACACTCCTGGTTCTATGCTTTGCTCTCCTGGCTTCAGTTCAACAGGTCCGAGGCCAGACAGAGCCTGGGAGAGGCGTTTGGGGCTTGGCCACTGTCAGCACCCCTCAAGGAGAAAGGAGCTACCAGCCTGCTTTTGAAATTCCCAGTGCATGTCCTTGGAAACAGGTTGATGGGAGCAGCCCCATGGCACTCAATGCCCTGTTTTCCCAAAGCCGACCAAATAGACAGGCAACACATTCAGAGACCAGCTTCTGCAGCCCTTTAAAAACTGTCTTTTTCTCTCTTACTTCCAGGCGTGGGACAACATCACACTTGGATTTTGCATTCCCTGGGGTATTTCTTCCTAATTATTCTGCTCTTCCTCTCTACTGGAAAGTTCCAGCCTCTGCATCCTTTCACTTGGACAATAACTTCTAACAATGGCAGAAGCATTTGCCCATCATACTCAAGGAAAAGAGGTGGGTGAGGGCTATGCCAGCATCTCAAGGGGCTACACAAGCTAGGGGTAAGGGGCAGGAGGCTGGGTAAGTCTTCCAGTTTTAGAGAACTGTTTTGTGGGACTGGCTATATTTCAAGCCAACTGAATCAAATTAATTTCACCTTGAAGACTTTCAGAGCGTTGTTATAATGTCCTTTGAGACCATATAAAAAGGGCCCCAAATCAATATGAAGTAGAAAACATAGCTGCAAAAAAGACTGTGTGCAATAGCAATGAGTATAGGATACTAAGAGAAATGCTTGGATGGTTTGTATACTTGACCTTATTCCTCCAAATCAAGTGTCTCTGGCAAGGCCACTTAACTGAGGACAGTCCCCTGAGTGACTTAGTCAAAGGAAGGATGGAGTGAGGCTGAACAGTTCTGACGTTTAAATTGTCATGGAGACAGGGTCCGTAAGAAGCAGCCCAAATCCTCCTCTTTTGCCATCACTTTAAATAATTCAGATTGAAAACCCTAGCTGCTGTTTCTTTTCTATTTCTGATGGATTCCCCCCACCCCACCCCCCCGCTCCCCTATTGGGGGCAGTTAGCCATGAGGTGGTGAGGGAGGATGGCTATAGCAAGGCCTCTAGGTTATGGACTTTTAGCCCTGAGAGGTCGCTGAAGAGGCCACGTGACAACTCTGACCTGCGGTCATTTCAGACATATTCTGCAGGGAAGGCAGCTCTGCAGTCTCCTAGTAATGTAACTGGTATGTGCCGAGTCTAGAAGCTCAAGCTCAAGCCCATCTGCATTATCATGGCATTATAGAAAAAGGGGCACCTCCTTTTTACAGTGGGGTTCAGGACCTTCTCTATATATCAGTGGAATAGGATGAGTGACATGATTCCTATGGGTTTTTGGAGAAATACAGTAAGATGAGCCAGTATGATTTGAGACCTCCAGCTAGGAGCAGCGCTCAGCACTTCCCAGAGAGCCAGGGCCCTGCGGAACAGGATGCCACAGCATTCGGCCACCGAGGCTGGGCCAGCCCAGCTAAGGGTGGAGCTGTGCTGGAGTCACACCTGCACTCTTCTAGTCATGCCTTCATATGCTCCCACGGAGGCTCTAGCTACTGATGAAGAGCAAACGTCCTTGATTTATGATCTGAGTCTGGACTTAAACCTAAAGAAGGCATTTGGAATAAATTTCTTCCTCCCAGTTCTTAGCTATATCACTTTATGATTCCATGGACAGGAGGCTGGGAGGGGCATTATTGTCAAATAATGTGCTTGCCATCTTTCATTAGGTTCTTCTGGTTAACTACAGAGAGCAGACCAGCAATTTTCAACCCGTGTGCCGAGGCACCTGGTGCGCGGCAAACGTTTTTTAAACACGCACTCACTACCTGTCAGGGGCCCTGACCTCTTTTCCCTTAAGTTGTCAAATAAAAAAGTGACAACATAATAGTTTTCCGGTGTGCATGAATCAGAATTACACCCATTTTTTTTTTGGTCAGATCAGTAAAAAATATATTTTTCTGGTATGCTACAGAATTTTTGTAATTAGCTTATACGTGCCATGAGATGAAAAAGATTGGGAATTGCTGGATAGACCATTTGTCCTGTGAAACTTGCAACAGGAGCAAGTACCAAGAACAAAGACTTGCAGGGCACATCTTTTCTGCAAATGAAACACCCAGCATCTTCTGAAACCACGGAACTTGCCCAAGACCACAGGTCAACCTCGATTCACTTCAACTCACATTCCTGGCTCTTGGGAGAGTTTCTTAACCGGCACACAGATGTTTTGGATGATTGAGGCTTAAAATAGTTTTGCCTTCCAGATGACACTTCCGACTTTCCCCCCAGAGTGAGAAGTCCTTGCTCTGGGCCCTGGGAGGTGGGAGGTGGGAGAGGGGGGAGTAGGGAGGATGCTACCTGGCTCCCAGGTAGCTCCTATTCTCCTGAGCAAATGGGAGGGCAGATTCAAGCACAAAAGAAAAAGGCAGAGAAACCAGGATATGTTTTAAGGGTAATTTCCCCACAGCAGGATGTGGATGCAGGGAGTCAGGTTGCAATCAGGCAGAACCCAAGTGTTCTTTAAGAAAATGTTCCCTATTTTTATGTGCCTTGACGAACTCTGGGTGGAATGCAATGGTTGCCATGGCAACCCTCTTTTTTTCTTTTTTTTTACAGATTGGTCACATGGGACCCACACACACATTCCGGAAGCCACTGCTAATAGTTCCCATGCTGGGTCCTGTTTAGGGGCCCTGTCTGCTTCTGGAGTGATGGGTGACAGCTTCTCTGGGGGCCAAGGGCGTCAGGGTCTGTATTACTTGTCTCTCAGGCAGGGCGCCTTCTTGATCATCCCTGTGTGGCCTGGGGGGCACCCATTCTTGCAACAAGAATGAGCCAAACTCAATTTGCCAGTCACTCAGAATAGACCGCTATGTCTATTAGCTAAGAGCACAGTGGGAGAGTTGATGTCCTCCCTCTCATTTCCTGCAGAGGTCACCTCCCACTGGGACCACAAGCATGGGGGACCAGGATCTTCTAGAGTCTTCATCCCTGTGGTGAGGATGCTGACAGGTATGGGGGCCCTGGAGTGCACTGGTGTGGACAGGACTTGGGGTGGGGTTGGGGGAAGTCAACACTCTGAGCTGCCTGACAAAGACCATCCAGACAAAGCAGCCAGGATGCAAGTCACTGGGACGAGCTCTCAGCTCCCAAAGTCTCAGGAAGGCCACCACTCTGGGTTGTCTCCACACACTGCAGCCTGTGGGACACATCTCAGGTTACCATGGAGGAGGTCAACTTCTAGCCCATCGAAGAGAGTTCTGTGGATTCCTTCATGTCCTCTCTCCCTAGCAACCCCACAAAGAATGCACTTTTCTGGATTTTCTCTTGGGTAGAATGGCTGTCTTCCCAGTCACTAAGTCACTGGGAGAGGAAAAAGGTCCTCTTTGAGGGGAGGACTTTGTTGGTGCCTTTCAGGAACTCTTTTAAACTCCACCCCTGCATGTGGCTAATTTGTCTTCCAATGAAGGCTAATCCTCACATCTGCAGGCAGAAGAACTTGCAGAAGAGCAGCCTTTGAAGAAGTATGCTTTCGTAGCCCTTAAGTCCAGCCTTACCTAGAGCATTGCAATCCCCTCTCGTGGGGCACAGTCCTGTAAGAATTGTCCCTGGGGTGTTTATCTAGTCTACTGAAGATCCTGCATGCCCCCTCCCCCAATATAATATAGTCTAGTGGTTCGGGGGTCCTTCCCACCTGAGTTCAATCCAGATAGGGAGGGCCACCGCTTTGGGCAGGAGCTAATGATGAAGCTGTCCTATTAATATGCTATGTTTGGACCTGTTCTTGTCCAGGATTCTGATTGGGGTGGGAGGGGCATGGTGAGTCAGGCAAGGGGAGAGAGGAGAGGCAGATGTGCAGGTGTACTGTGGCAGGGCAGGGTGGTCAGGCAGGTTGGTGCTTTCCTGGCCTGGATGTGTGGGGACCCAGGCATGTTCACAGAGAGACTCTCATGCCCCCTGGACTCTCAAAAGCTTACACCTGCTCCCTCCTCTGTACTATGGCTCAAACCCTAGTTTTTCTTGTGCTCATCATGGATATTCCTGGTCTCCCACAGCGGGGGAATTCCTACAGCTGCCCCCAGGCTGTTGCCTGAAGCGTGTGCAGAGGTGAATTGGATGAAGACCCTAAATGGAGACTGTGGATGCTCCACGTCTGAGAAGGCAGTAAGGAGAAAGCAGAGAGGAAGGGGAGGCTCGAGGAGAGGTTTAGGAACACACACCCCACCAAAAAGCCTACCTGGCTGCAGTGAGAAAGGAAAGATTCTGGAACCTCAAAGCTTTCAGATGCAAGAGGAGCAAGACAATTCCATCATAGACATAAAGACCTGAGCTTAGAAAAGTACAAGGGGGAATGTTCCATTGAAAGAGTATTGGCTAACCAGACTATGCAAGCTTGAATTAATAGTGGTGGCTGATAAGACATGTAGGAAAAGTCAGGAAATTACAGACTTGAAATGGTGTTGGAAACAGACTACAGGATTCAGTTTCTTTCCCCAACAGAAGTATTCTGCAGGCAGGAGTAAATGACCTGTCCTGCTGGCTAAACTTATTAACATCTTCTTGTTTTGTTTTTCTCTCATGGAAACGAGTCAGTTGCAGGATCTGAATGCACGAAGATGGTATGGAAAATACAATAGTTTGATCTTTCCACTCTGGATTGTATTCCTCTTTTTATCTGGGGAAGACTAACTTACCAAGCCAACTGTAAGGTGAGGAAAAGGTGAGATGCATGAGGACCTTAACTCACAGAGGTCTTCCGGCAGGGAGACGTGTGCGGGCTCCATTGTTGCAGAGGCCTGGGGCGTGGGCTGCGACACCTCCTCACCACCAGTCTCAGTCCCCGTCCCCCAAACGACCTCTCCCACCCAAAAGAGGCAGGGATGCGTGTCAGAGAATAAGCTAGTATGAGGAGTAAGTGATTAGGGAAGAATGATGCCACACATGAAGAAGCCAGATAGATACATCTATCTACGTGTCTATGTGATTACAGAGATGCCCATGAGTATGCTTCCTTTTTCTTTAATGGCAGCACAAGCAGCAAAGCTGGGAGGAAGGCTCTCTGCAGATTCCAAATTGCTGGTGCGTGATGGGCTCTAGGAACAGAAAGCCAAGTGCAGATGGAAACCGAGAACTCCCCAGCTCTGCCAACTAGAGTCCTGTAGAAAGGCTGTAAGAACGGAAGCATGGGAGCAGCTGCAGGCTGCAGGTCCTGCACCCCTCTGACAGCTTTCCCCTCATGCCTTGGGGGGCTCCGCTAGGTGGAGGAGGAAAGCCAGGATCAGGTGGAGAACATCCTCTTCTGTGGCAACCCTGAAGTCACCCCTTGGGTTGCCCTCAAGGGTCTCCAGTTGCCAGCCCGGGTTGAAAGGATGGTGCGAGGAGGTGACTGTGTCCAGGCCGCTCCCTTGCTCTCTTACCACTGGCCCACACGGCCATTGGAATTCCGAGATGAAAATGAAGTTCCCGTTCGGAGTTTCTGCAGATGGTTGAAGCGATCATTCGGAACTCCTGGCTATTTATTGCATTAGGAAACAAAACCATTAAAGCATTGAAGACAGCCCTTTTGTGTCCCTGCCAAGGAGATGAAGTGGACTTGCAACAGAGGTTGCACTGCAACCTCGGGTTTCTTCACCGAACTGTGCTGCGTCTGCATCGTCCAGATCTGCTTTTGTGGAGGAAGAGTCGGCCCGCGGGGCGTGCGCATGCGCAGTGAGCGGGGACCGCAGCGGCTAGTGGCGGGAGGCTGCTACTCCATGCCGCTCCGCAGGATCTGGTTGGCGGCGATCAGCATGACGCTTATGATGAAGGCCATGGCGAAGGCGCAGATGAGGCTCTTCCGGACGCAGGTCTGCCTGTTCTGTTTCTGGGAGTGCACTGGGGGTGGAGGGGAGGAAGAAGGGGAGGAAGAAGGGGAGGGGGAGAGAGGAGAGAAATGGCACAGATGAGACAGGCTGCACCTCTTCCTCAACAAGCCTGAGTCCAGTCCACAGGATGCAGACTGGTCAGGTCAAGTCCACAGTCATTTCTGGGACCACTCTGAACATATGAATATCTCATCTTCTAGCAAATGGTATGAAACGGTGAGACTTCTATAACAAAGACGGTGACAAATGTGATGTTCAGGGAATCAGGTCTAGATTTCCAGATGTAACAGAATCCCCCCCTGTGACTTTCTGAGGGAGGAAACATGGAACATGTCAGAGGGAGTTTCACAAAGGGCATCATCCGGGCCCTGCTGTGGCCATTTCTGCAGTAAGCCTGGCTGCCACACCTGAGGCGGCTGACCACAGATAGAATGAGGGCCTAGCATAGCCATGCAGGGCTGGAAGCAACTTACCTTTCCCAGAATTGGTCTTGGGTGGCTACTGGTCTAAATGACTCTAAGCGACTTCTGTCATTATTTCATACTAGAGGCTCAGTGCACGGAATTCATGCAGGGGGCAGGAGAGGAGACTGTCCTTCAGCCCAGCCTGCACCATTTCCAATCGGGGATCCCTCTCACAATCCAGGACTGCTGGCTCCCAACTGCTCACCTGCAGGCTTCATTACCCCAACTGCCCTCCCCTGTAGTCCTGTGTCCCTGCCAACTTCTCTTCCCTGCAGGCCTGGTTCACCTCCAACTTCCTTCCTCTGCTGGCTTGGTCACCCTTAACTGCCCTCCTCTGCCATCCTGATCACTCACAACTGTCCTTCCTTGCAGGCCTAGTCCCTGCCAACTGCCCTTCCTTACAGGCCATGTTGTGGGGGCCATCTTGTGTCCACATGGGGGCAGTCATCTTGTGTTGGAATGATGGTCAATCTGCACATTATTTTTTTATTAAATAGGATAGAGGCCTGGTACATGGGTGGGGGCCAGCTGGTTTGCCCTGAAGTGTGTCCCAGATCAGGATAGGGGTTCCCTTGGGATGTGGGGCTGCCTGGGCGAGAGGCCTGTGGTGGTTTGCAGGCTAGCCATGTGCCCCAGTAACCAAGCAGAGCCCTGGTATCTGGGATTTATCTTCTACAATTGAAGCTTTGTAGTCTGAAGTGGAGCTAAGCCTTATGCTCGCTCAGTGATGGCAGCCATTTCTGTTGGAATTTATCTTCTATAAGATAAATAAAGCAGAGCCCTGGGCAGGCCAGGGTGTGTGGAAAGCTTGGCTTTCACCATCACTGGGGCGACCAAAGCTTCCCTCTTACTCTCTCTGTGGCTGTAGCCATATTGGTTGGGTTGATTTGCATACTCGCTCCTGATTGGCGGGTGGGTGTGGCTTTGGGGTGTAGAGGAGGTATGGTCAATTTGCATATTACTTTTTTATTAGATAGGATGTGCCCACCAGTGATTTTAGAGAGGGGTCCCCGGGCAAGCAGTGTCTGCATCACACAGGGCTTATTAACAATGCAGATTTTTAGCCCAGCTGGTGACTGGTGTGGCTCAGTGGTTGAGTGTTGACCTATGAACCAGGAAGTCACAATTCAATCTCCAGTCAGGGCACATGCTCAGGTTGTGGACCCCATGCCCAGTAGAGGGTGTGCAGGAGGCAGCCAATCAATGATTCTCTCTCATCATTGATATTTCTCTCCTCTCCCCTCCCTTTCCTCTCAGAAGTCAATATAAATATGTATATATATTTTAAAATGCAGCTTTTCAGGTCTCACCCCAGATCTACTGAATTAGTGACTGAGTGTTAATTGGGTGAGCCTGTGTATGCTGATATCTGAGAAGTGGGGACCACAGGCATCTAGACAAGACCAGTGTGAAGATCCTGCGGCTCCAGGGGTCTGACCTTGGGTCCTGGGATTGTGGACTCTTTATTCTTTTGTTGGGCCAGCTCTTGCACCACCATTTTTCTAAGGCCTACCATTAGTGGCTTTCAACCACAAGGCATTAATTAGTAGGTTATTAATATGGACAAGGAATTGGGAAATGGAAATAACAAGAAAGAAGCTTTGATAACATGTGCTGAGAAAGAACAAGTCTCTTTTCCAGGCATCACTTCCCAGGCCAGATATTTTCTTTCTCCTTCTTTTTGTCTACACTTCCTCCCCTCCTGTCCCGTCCTGCAGTGATCCTGCACACAATTTGCTGCTTAGTCTATGGAAGAAATCTGTGCCCTGGAGGCAGCCAGCAGGATCCCCACACCAGAGCTTCTCACTGGACCAGCAGCATCAGCATCAGGTGGAGTTTGATATAAACGCAGATTCTCAGGCCCCGCTGCAAAATTACTGATCAAAATCTCTGGGGGTGGCGGCCAGGAATATGTTTCAACAAACTTGATAGGTGATTAGGGGATCATTGGGCTCAACCCCCAGAGTTTTGATTCAGTATGTGTGGGTACAGCCAAAGAATCTGAGCTTGAGTTGCTGGGGACAGGAGAAGCGGGGGGGGTGGGGGGGGGAGGGACACTGGGGTGGGTGGTATTAGGGAAGATGGTTCTTCACATTCAGATGTTAAGAAACCCAATGCTGGCACAGAACACTTTCAGGTACCTTTCATTTGAAAAAGGGGCCCTTCTGCCAGACATGCCTTTAAAGAGCCTTAAAAAAATGTCCCATTTCAAGTACACCTCCCCCTTGACATCCAGTGGCTCCTCGGATTCCTGGAAATAATGGGGAAGCAGTAAGAGTCCTGTGATGTGTCCAAAGGCAAACAGAGCTCTCTCTGAGAGGAGGAGTTTCAGAGTTTGTCAAGGGGCCTCTAAAAATTCTATCCATTGGGGATTTCCTACAGCACTCACACTTCACAGAGACCAATGCCCAGGTATCTTCTATCTTGGCTCCCTCACCAGGGAAGGTTGGTTATTGTTGCCATCATCTTTTGTTATTTCTAACTAGAGGTCCATGCATGAAATTCATTCGGGGGTTGGAGGGGAAGGAAGGTGGAGTTGACCCTCAGCCCAGCCTGCACCCTTTCCAATCTGGGATCCCTCTCACAATCCAGGACTGCTGGCTCCCAACTGCTCGCCTGCCTGCCTTCCTAATTGCCCCTAAACACTTCTGCCTGCCAGCCTGTTTTCCCCTAACTGCCCTCCCCTGCAGGCCTGGGCTCCTCTTTGCCCCCCAACTGCTCTTCCCTGAAGGCCTGCTCACACCAACTTCCCCCCTCTGTCAGCCTGGTCATCCCTAACTGCCCTCCCCTGCAGGCTTGATCAACCCCAACTGCCCTCCCTGCAGGCCTTGTCTCTCCCAACTGCCCTCCACTACTGGCCTGATTGCCCACAACTCCCCTCCCTTGCAGACCTGGTCCCTTCCAACTGCCCTCCCCTGCTGGCCATCTTGTGGTAGCCATCTTGTGTGTTGGAGTGATGATCAATCTGCATATTACTCTTTTATTAGATAGGAGAGAGGCCTGGTACATGGGTGGGGGCCCTGGAGGGTGTCCCAGATCAGGATGGGAGTTCCCTTGGGGCATGGGGTGGCCTGGGTGAGGGGCCTGTGGTGGTTTGCAGGCCAGCCACACCCCCCTGCGACCCAAGCAGAGGCCCTGGTATCTGGGATTTATCTTCTACAATTGAAACTTTGTAAACTACAATGGAGCCAAACCTCCTGCTCCCTCCATGGTTGCAGTCGTTTTGGTTAGGATTTATTTATCTTCTATAATTGATACTTTTTAACCTTAAGTGGAGGCCAAGACAGATCAGGGCTGCAGAAAGTTGGCTTCCTCCATCACTGGGGCAACCCTAGCCTCCTGCTCTCTTCAGCTCTGTGGTTGCCACCATTTTTGTTGGGATTTATTTATCTTTTATAACTGAAACTTTGTAGCCTTGAGTGGAGGCCTGGGCCCCCCAGGGTGTGTGGAAAGCTTGGCCTCCATCACCAGGGAAACCCAAGCCTCCCTCCTGCTCTCTCTGTGGCTGCAGCCATCTTGGTTGGGGTTAATTTGCATACTTGCTCCTGATTTGTTGGTGGGTGTGGCTTGTAGGTATAATGGAGTAATGGTTAATTTGCATATTACTCTTTTATTAGATAGGATTCTTGTTATCTTCGATCTTGGTATCTTTAATTCTTCTGGACTCACTAGGCTTCTGCCTCCCTTGGGTGATTGAAAGTCTTTTTTACTCAGTTCTTTACTTGCTAATCATGTCTAGGTTTTAGAATCTTTAGGTTCTTAGCAGAAGGAAGACAATTATCTTGTGCAGAGCTGTGCCTCACTCCCATGATGGGCAAATGTGAAGATGCCAGCCCTCAGGAAGGGAATAGGAAGTGGTGTTTGAGAAGGGAAGGACTGAAGCAGAAATAAAATGCGATGTGGAAGTAGCATATCTAACACTATCTGAGGACTGGCTAATTTATTCTGAGCAGCTCCTCGGCATAAAATGCGTCTGCAGGCAGTCAGCTGCCTTGCCATCCTGAGGCTGGAGAGGGCTCAAGGAAAAGGATGGTTGTATGACTGGGCAGAGGAGAACATTTCTGCTAAAGCCCTTCTTTAGGAAGGTCACTCAGAAAACAAGGTTACAGGATGATCTCCCAGGACAAAGGCTGTACTTTGACCTAAAAATCCTTAAATACTAGAAGGAGAGAGATGAGGAAGGAGGTGAGGCCAAGAGTTTGTACATGAGGTCAAGCAAATCGAAACCCACACCAGAGTCCTGCAAGCTGAATGGAGCTTCCAACTTTTTCCCCGGTAGCTCTGAAATAGATCATTTGTCCATAATTCAGACCCTGCCTTGATGAGGGTTCTTTTATGCCCAATTCTGCCATCACCACTAGTTTTATGGCAGAGTGAAAAAATAAGGACTTTAGAACTAGAACCAGACCAAACGTGATCATCTTACATCCTAGCTGTGTGACTTTGGGCAAGCTAATTTCCCTGGGCCTCAATTTCCTCATCTATAAAAACGGGGTAATGAAACTTACCTTGTTGTGAAGATTAAGGATATACGAAGATATTGCAATATTGTTTGTGCCCCAAAGATGTAAATTCCCTTTTGCAATAAACAACTCCTCTTTATGTATTGAGCACTCCCCTCCCATGTGAGCTAACTATGCATTATGTTATTTCAGTTCTTCGTACTGGGTGTGGGGGTCCTCATTTAATGGGGGAAGGGCCCAAAGGGCCAAGAAGTGGACTCTAAGGCCATTTGGCAAAGGTGGAGGTAGGATTTGAGCCCAAGTATAATTTAAGATCTAGGTTCAAAATTTCGGCACACACTCTCTCTTCTGAATCTTTTGCTTGGCAGGACAGAGTTCAGCAATAGAAAGATCCAAAGAAAATGCACTTTCAGCACTTTGTGTGATTATCGGGGTATAGCCCGGCAGTAATTAATGTGTTTGTTGATAATAATTTGAGGCCTATCTTTGGCTATCGTACATTTGCCTCACACTATATTTGTGAATATTTGTTTATTATCACAGTCTTTGCTTTGTTTCCCCAAGAAGACTACAGGTCAGCCTTGGGTGCACTGTGAGCTGAAGTCTGGTTTCGTTTGCTATCTACCACTTAGAAGAAGCTCTGGGCTTTCTGAACCCGTTTCTTTCCCTGTGAAGGAGCTAATGATCACTGTCCTTTTGATCTCAAGAATTCTTTTAAAGATCAATGAGCTAATATAAAAAGTGAAAGCTGTGTCTAACCTGAATTACCAGAGAAATGCAAGGTTTTCTTCTCGGATCCCTGAAGGGCAGGAAGGAAGGCCTGCTTTTCCCCTCTGTGCCCTGCAGCCTTCAGCACAGCACTGAGGATCCAACCCTCTGCATCCGCCCCTTCCCTCATGAACGCATCCGCACTGCGGCTAGATGCACCTTCCCAAAGCAGTGCTTCGCATGTAAGCATCCGCACCCCTGCAGCCTTCCTGCAGAGGCCCCCGTGCTGGGAGAAGCATGTTCCATTCCACCCAGCTCCTAAGCTCAGTGGGTAGGACCCCAGATCACCTCCTATTCCTTTCCCACCTCTGCCCTTAGACCACTACACCTGCCTCAGCTCCCTCCCTACCCCTCGTCCTGGCCTCCCTCCCCTACCTCCCCCTGCAATCTCTGTCTCAGCCAAGCAGATCTCTGGCTGTTCTTTACAGGAGACTCTGCAGCAGTGTTCACACCGTTCCCTCTGCTAAGGGGTGTGCCTGACTTTCCCTCACGTTGCTTCTGGGCCTAATCCAAACTTCACTTTCCCAGGAGGCTTCTCCTGAACACCCTACTCTGGTCTTTAATTTTTAAAAATGGTCTAGCTGTTCATTTTTATTTATTTTAAGTTGAGATAGAAGTCACATACCATAAAATTTGCCCTTTTAGAGTGTACCATTCAGTGGCTTTATTGCAACCACAAGGTTGTGAAACCATTGCCACTACCTAATTCCAAATCATTTTTATCACTATGAAAAGAGACCCTATCCAGCTCTGGCTGGTGTTCTCAGTGGTTAGAGCCATTAGCCCTCATACTAAAGGATTGAGGGTTCAATTCCTGATCAAGGGCATATACCTGAGTTGCAGGTTCAATTTCAGGGGCGAGTTGGGAGACAACCAATCAATGTGTCTCTCTCATCTCTCTCTCTCTCTCTCTCTCTCTCTCTCTCTCTCTCTCTCTCTCTCTCTCTCCCTCTCTCCCTCTCTCCCTCTCTCCCTTCCTCCCTCCCTCCCTCCCACTCTCAAAAATATCAATGGAAAAAATATTCTCAGATAAGGATTAACAAACAAACATACAAAAGAAACCCCATCCACATTAGAAGTCACTTCCTCCTTCCCCTTTCTCCCCAGCAACTGGCCATCACTAATCTACCTGCCTCTCTGGGCTTGCTTATTCTTGGCCTTGTATATATATATATACATGAAACCATATGATAGCTAGCCTTTTGTGCCTAGCTTCTTTTCACTTAGCATAACCTTTCCAGGTTCATCCATGTGTAGCATGTATCAGTATTCCATTCCTTTTTATGACTGAATAATATTCCACTGAATGGATGTACCACATTTGTTTATCCATTAACCAGCTGATGGATATTTGGGTTATTTTTTGGTTTACTATTATGAAAAATGCTACTATGAATATTCATATAAAAGTTTCTATGTGGACATGTTTCCAGGGTCCTAATCTGGGTGTCAGATTGCTGGGTCCCATGGTAACTCTGTTAAACTTTCTGAGGAAACTTAATTTTGGACCTCAGGAACCCGAAAGCAGCCATGCTGCTGGTGTTCTTTCCTGTATCTTCCTTCCCAGAAGGTCTGAGCTCCCTTCCTAGCATGGCACTTGGTAGGGAAGTAGGCTGGAAAGTCAGTATAAGTTGGGGAAGGTTGACATGGGAGGACATAGAAGCGGGGTTCCCTGATTACTTGAAAGCTTGCTAGCAAGCCCCAGACACTGACAGACTTCTGGCTGCCTGGGCCTGGTGTCTGAGCTCCAGCACAGAATGCTCCTTCCCCTGTCCCAGGCCTCTTAGGTTTTCTCCTGGGAACAGGAGTCCACACAGATTTTGGCCCTGACCAGCTGGGTGATCCCTCTGGCTTCCATATATGCCTGGAAACAGTGCTGTGTGCCTTGAGAGGCACTGGCTCCCAAGTGAAGCAAGTTGGAATCATTATACTTTTGATAAATGGCCCCAACATAGACTACGTAAGTGACATTTCTGGCAGAGAATTTGGGGCTCAGGCAGGTTAAAACATTACAAAACTTAGTTCAGGTGATTCTCGCAATAAGCCAGAGCTACCGGGTCTGGGAGCTGTTCTTGCTTTGTGATCCTTCCAGATCTCACACTTTCTGAGTCTAGGAAATTGCATATTTCCATGTCTAAGGTGGGACTAATTAAGAGCTTTTGAAACAGATTTTTCTATATACCCGTGATATCAGAAAAGACCTGAAGGTGGAGGTGGGGATGCAGCGTTGAAGGGAACAGGAGTGAGGCTGGGGTATTTTGTGATGCTCTTGTTCAGAGGAAGAGGGGCCAGCTCTATCAGGGGATGGGAGCTGGTCTCTTTACCACAAAATCATATTGGGTTTCTAGTGTCTGGCTTTGAGGGTCCTACGATGGACCTGTGGTGTAGTGGCAGGCATTATTATGGCTTTTCCAGAAGTCCTTCCCCTTCTTATAACAAAATCCACCCTTTTATTTGAGGATCTGTTCCTCTCCACCTAGTGGGACTCAATCTAGGGGCCCACCTTTCCAATGTAACAAACTGGACTGGCCAGATAGAGTCTCCCTATTCTTTGGCTTGGTCCAGAGTAGGCACACTGGACCTACTTGGAATAGAGGTAAACCTTGAAAGAGACAGTCCCATCGCCTCAGGGAGAGAGAGCCTTCCCACAGAGAGGAAAGAAGGACAGAGAGAAGAAAAGTAAGAGAGAGGGAGAGAGAAAGAGAAGAGAAGGAGGAAGAGAAGGAGGAGGAGGAGGGGGGGAGGGGGGAGAGAGAGAGAGAGAGAGAGAGAAGGTGGGAGTAGTGAGGGGAGAATGCTGCATCAGCATTTTGGATCCAGGTCAGCCAAAGTACATCTCTTTGACTTCTATTATTTGAGCCAGTGCTTTTTAGTTTAAGGGGGTCTGGGTTGAGTTTCTGTAACTTGAAACCCAAATAGTGTTGACCAATACTCTTGGTAACTCCAGTGTTAGCAGGGACTTGCCTTTAGGAATGAATGTGTCAAGAGGATAGTTCAAACCCTGTAAATCTGTCCCCTGCTTCGTTCTTCAAAGATGTGGAGTACACAGTGTCTCCAGGTGAAAAACTAATAATCAGAAGATAACTTGGACTAGGGACTGGCTAGTTTTTTGTTTGCCTCTTTGTTTTGAGTGCTTACTAATGTGTTACGTTTTGTGCTAAATATTTTCATGTGTTACCTCATTTAATCATCGTAACAATCACAGGTCATTATATCATTCCCATTTATCAAATGAAGAAAATTAGGCTTCTAACATTTACCGTATTACCTGACTCAATGACCTAATATGTGGTGAGGCAGGATTTTAAGTCAACCCTGTCCAGAGTGCAGAGTTCAAACTCTTAACAATTAAGCAAATTTATCAAGAAAATCTCTCTAGGTCTCTATCTGGAATCTCAGAATCTCACTATCCCTCACACAGAAAACTTTCCTACAGGAAGGGTACCCAAGCAGAAGAAAAATTCCTTTTGATCTGAAGCCCCCAATTTATTTGAAAACTGTCTTCTGTCTATGCCTGCCATGAACCTCCTTCAGCTACCCAAGGAGAACAGGTTTTACTTCAGGAGACTCACAGAGCTGGGAGCAGATGGTGTAGATGACACATCATGCCCTTTCCATTTGGATGGGCATGAAATGCCCCATGTGCATGACCAGGTGATAACCTAGGTCTCCCATCCAGGTGTGCATTTGACCTCCAGACAGGAACATTGTGACTTCAGCAGGATGGCTGAGCTGGAGACCTTGACTTTGGCTGTGAATTTTTATGACCTTCCACTGAACCTAGAAAATTTTTTATCTAGATATGACTGTTGTTGTCCAATCTTTGCATTGGCAGATAAGGAAAATAAGGCTTTGAGAGTCACTGTCACACAGCTAATCTACCCAGGACGGGGAATAGAACACACAAGTCTGCACAGAGATCTTCTGGGACTACCTGGCCTGTGTCACCTCCTTTGCCATCATTCTTCTTGTCCCTCATACTGAAGCACTGAATGGTACAGAGCAGCTCTTCTGTCTTTCACAGAAACTTACTTCCCAGCTGATGCTCTTCACTTTCTCTCCCGAGCATGTTCTCAGAATGTCTAGAAAAATCTGACAGCTGGTGTTCCATTTAGGGACAACACTTGGGGGGGGGTGTGTCTTGAAAGGGTTCACACAGAGATCTTCCTGTGTCTCTACTCAATTTCCAAATATAATATGACTTCATGGGTGATGGAATAGAAAACGAGAAAGGACACTGAAGCTGCATTCTGAAAGGAGACTTTGTAATGCTTTCACCCAAGGAAATGGCCCTGACAATGAAGAGGCCAGGGCAGGATTTTAGCAGGTAGACCTGGGATCAAATCCTGACTTTCTATTTGACTTTGGAGAAATTACTCCACTCTGGTGAGCCTAAGTTTTCTCATCTGAACCACAGCAGCCACAGACCTTATCACTCAGATTGTGCTGACAAGTTTTCTTCTACCCCTTTCTTCCTGAACTGCATCAATAGGGATGAAGCAGTAAACACAGGAAGCAATTACTACCAAAAACTGAGTATATAGTTTAATTTGGCATAAGAATCATTAATAAGGATCAGGAACAAATACATAGATAACTCAACTATAAGCCCAGTCAGTTGCACATATGACTCGAACCAAATAATAAAATATGAATCTGTCTCTCAGTGTCACAGAGCTTATGTTCTCCAAAAACAAAATGGCTGGTGGCCACAAGTGGTTGAACTAAAGCAAAACATCTCAAATTGACATTGAATGGGCATTGTGGGTAGTCACATATTCCTGTATTTAACCCATTTTGGTGGATATGGACCCATTTATTTTTCAAAATAATTATAACACAACTAATACCTAACTACATAAAGCATAATTTATCTTAATAAGCGATTTCAAAAAAGATCTGAGGGATTGGGATTGCCTGAAATTCCTACTTTTAGCCAAAATATTCTATTGGCTAAAATCAAGCCAAAATGAGAACTAAGAGGACAAAAAACCCCAAACCTCTCTCGTCAATGACTCTACACCCCAGGGGCTCCTGGCCTATTTCTCTGTTTTTCATTCTTCCATTCAACATTTCCTGACTTCATGGACAGAGTCTGAACACCTTTGTAAAAGTATAATCACTGACATAAAATGATACTGATGGCATTTGGAAATCCCCTATGAATCTCTAACTGACTCTGTGGCACACAGGTTGCCCAAGGAGACATTTTCAAGGTAAAGTTCAACTACATTTTCAAATCCTTTCCACAATCCAAAATCTCAGTTACGACTCAAGCTTTACTGACCTCACAGCCATGGAATGATGGCTTTATTTAAATTCTACTCAGCCACAAAATATCTGTTTCTCTTCCTTCCTTGCTCACAGACAAATGTGCCCTTTCACCTTTTTAAGGCATGGGATAAAGTAAAGACCTCCTGCACCATCAGGTTTTTTATTCACCATTGATTCCTTCCTCTGACATTAAATAGGGCAGGATTTCCAATGCCTGTGGATCCCCAGCTCCATAGGTGAGCATGTACTTGCTGTAGCAAAGCTCCAATAAGAGGAGAAAATGTCTTCCTGGGTGGGGAGCAGCAAGAGACCGGAGGCCTGATTGGGGCTCTGGAGTCTGGGTGGGGATTGGGGGATGTCCTGCCTGCTTCCTTCCCTCTCATTGGTCAATGTGGGTTATGAAGATTAGATCTAAGGAGAAATGCATGCCATCACTTGAAAGAAGAAACCACCTTGTGCTTTCAGATTTCAATGCTGGATTTACTTAGAGTTGGCATGTTGGAAGCTGATAGGTGGGTGAGGGGTCAGAAATGTTGGCCAGGTTATGGCTGAAGTGGCTGAACAGGGCATGCTGCCTAGGCCAGGGCAAAAAAAGACAGCAAGGAGTTGATAGCGTGGGAAAGAGTAGGGCCAAAGGGCTGGGAGGATGGTGAGAAGGTTTAGGAGGCATGAGCTATGCCACTGTGCCATCAGATTGTTGTAGGGAGCAGGGAGAGGTTAAAAATGGCAACATGTCCCTGTTGTGGAGAGCAGTAGTGCAAGAGAGAGGGGAAGGAGGAGGTAAAGCTCAACCACAGGGTCTTAAATGGACTTGTTCAGTCCTGGAGCATCAGGTGAACTCAGTCCCTGTGCATCATCTCTGCCTAGACAATCTTCCCATAGTACAATCATATCTGAGACTGAAAAAATCTAAACCTAACCACAAACCAATAAGCTTGCTTCTGGGGCCAAATAATGATAACTATGTATAAATGTATAAATGTATATATGTATAATTGTACATATGTATATATGTAAGGAGAAAAAAGAAAAGAAAAACCAACTCTCTGAAATGAAAATATACAAAAAGGATTGTATGATCAAGGTCACAGAGATCACTCCAAAAGCACTGTAGTGATTACAAAAATAATGTTTCTTATATTAAACAAGATCACAAAGTTTAGAGCATTTAGTACAGTGCCTGGCCCTTATCATTTACCAACCCCAAATGATAGCTGCTGCCAATGTTATAAGTAAAAATCATTAAAGCAGACCCAGTAAGACTTCTATTTGGAAATCTTTTTTGTCAAGTCATTTATTTCACTAATATATGAGCTTTGGAGTAATAAAAAGACATGGCTTAAAGTTCAGATTACTTCCCAGTGCAGTCTGACCTTTCTCAAATTACTAAGACTTATGACATTTCTCTGAAAAAAACAGTGATCCACAAACAGAGGCTCCAGTGGAAAATGAGATGCCTAGAAATACTCTTTCCTCCTTGTCATGAGCGGCTGCTGACATGGGAGGCTGGAGCCCCAAATGCCTCCACTCTTTGAGCACATAGTCTGTCAGCTAGGAAAGAGACGAAAGGGAGTCCATGACTGCTGTTTCCCCCAGTTGTAGTCCAATCCCTGACCTTGACCTCTATTCACCCTCCCAACCCCCTTTCCTGTCTGACTGGAAATGGGTGGGCTGTGACCATGTTGTCCTGGGTGGTCTGTGTGTCTCCAACTCCAAATATGATCATAGATGCTACAGCCCAGGTCACAAAGAGAGGAGACCAGGGCAGCTTCGGGACCACAACTGGGTTCTGTTGGCTGTCCACAGCACTTCTGAACATGTTAAATTTGAATGTCTTTACAAGGAGGCATTGCTCTCAAGTTCACCCCAGTCCCTACCATGCCCCATTTCCCTGGTTTGAGTTAATTTAGTTTGTCACCTTGGAGTACAAACCATCTCCTGTTTCCTCTTGTCATGGCCTTTAATACTGACCCAGCAGCGCAGTCCAGGCAGGGGACAGAGAGGGTGGGTCTGAATGAATTGCTGTGGCCACTTGGATCAGCTCAGCCCCAAGCAGCCTCCCTGCCATAACCCAGGCAGCTCTGATATGTCAGCTCCAAGACAAGGGAACCAAATGCCATTCTCATGTCTATGTGACCTTCTTATATATATTGTCTCAGGTATATTGACAATCATATAGCTTACCATCTTTAGATAGTAACTTCTGATTATGTTCAGGGGGAAAAAAAAGGAATAAGAAAAAACAGTTTGATCTCTGTAAGAAACCTCAGTGTTGAATAAGTTTGCTGCTTTAATGAAATTTTTAAAATTCTACACATCAGAGCTGTTAAGCAGTTCTGATCTTCAACATTGGAAAGAGGGATCAGATCATTAAGCTTCCCTGAACTCTCTTCTGATTGGGGGATAAAGTAGGCTGCTTTTGTTTTCTTTCACTTTACTAAGTTCCCAAGAGTTCTTTCATGAATAGGGCTCTTTTTGGCCAGTGAATTTGGGGAACACAGCATAGAGGTATTTCATTTCTAAAGGTCCTGAGAAGTAGGCATAATTATCTTGATGTTCACAGATGAGGAAACATACTCAGGGAAAGCACACTCCTTGCCCAAATCACACAATTGGCCACAGAAGTTGATCTAGATTTACTGACAGCCTAAACAGGCCCTTTTCCACTACCCCGTGCAGCCCCCACTAAGTCAAGGCAAACACAAAGCCACATACCTGGTCACAGACCACAGAGAGTCACTGGAGGAAGGACAGAGCCAATGGGAGGTTTTGCAAAAATGCAGAGTTTGGGGGAAATATAGAAAAAAGAAAGAAACCAATTGCATCTTTACCAAAAGGATCTTTTAACCTCAGTCCTGGATTCCTGGCTTTGGCACAAGGCCCTTCCAACCCAGGGGACAGTCAATATGTTTTTCATACAGAGGATGTGAAGGCATTGGCCCATCCCAGACCAGGGAGAAAGCAGAAACAGGGGTACCTACCACCTTCAAACTCTGTCTGGCAGTTCCCCGAGGTATCATTCAGGCTCTCCTCCTCGTTGATGATGATGTTCTCAATGTCCTTCATTGTCAAGTGGTCCCGGAAGGCATGATAGAGGATGTGCTTCAACTCTTCCAGAGTTATCCTTTGCATATCAAACTGTGAAGATAAAGAGGAGTAAGAGGGGCTTGGGCACATGGGGGTGAGAACTCTGCTTGGGGCATGATGCTCATGCCCTAAAGCTCTTATGGAAACTTGTCCCAGCTTTTCACATCAGATGAGCAGTTCTCCATCACATTCAGCTCCCAGCATACTTGTGAACTTACTGGGAAGACCGTGTGTGCACAACATATCCCCCTCCACTGAGACTCTTGGAGAAAAAAAATGCCACCTGCTAATTCGTTTTCTTACTCATCCAGCCATCTGCTGTCATCCCTTGTATACTTGGGAGTTGTGTCATACTTCAGACAATGCATGTCTCTAAAAATTTTATGATCTCCCTAGAAGCCAGCAATTCCCAGCTTGCTGTATGTATCTCGTTCTAACAAGATAAAATGCAAGCTCAAAGCTGTGTTTGTGAGGAAGAGCAGCTGAAGGGAGGTGCAGCATTCCTGGTTATGCTCTGTCTCTCCTGGTGACAGCATTATGCTTTCCCACTGCATCTCCATCAGGCTCAGTTCTGTCACTTTCTTAGCCAGTGAAATGTAAGTAGAAGTCACACATGCCACCGCCCATTGAGGGCTTTAAGAGCCCTTATGTGATTCTATCATTTGTTCTTTTCCTTCTGCCACGAGAACAGCATGCTCTAGGTAGGGGCTGTTCCTTCTGTCTGGGTCCTAGAATGAGGATACAGTGGAAAATTCCTGAAGATCTCCTCAAAAAGAAAAAAAATAATGTAAGAAATGCTCTTTTTTGCCCAGCTGGTGTGGCTCGGTGATTGAGCATTGACCTATGAACCAGGAGGTCATGGTTCAGTTCCCAGTCAGGACACATGCCTAGGTTGTGGCTTGATCCCCAGTGTGGGGCATGTAGGAGGCAACAGATTGATGCTTCTCTCTCATCATAGATGTTTCTTTCTTTTCCTCTCTGAAATCAATAAGTATACTTTTAAAATTAAAAAGAAAAAGAAATGTCCTTTTTGTTATTAGCCATAGAGACTTTGGACTTCTTCACTACCATAGCATAAGTGCTTTAAGTAAACAAAGCAGAAATTATTATGTAGAAATGACAGACTACCATTACAAAGATCCTAAAGTATGATGTATATCTTCCAGGGCCAGGCAGTGGGAAATAAGAAAACTGTATTGGAGGCTAGAAAGAAAACCACCTTTCTTATGCAGTAGCAAAACACTTGGTAAAATCATTGCCTGCGGTAACTTGTAGGACAGATCCCTATTGAATGATTTTGTGGCTTTGGGGAAAAAGTGTGGGAAACAGCATTCTGGTTGCAAATGGTTGCATCTGACAGGGTGCTACAAGAAAGAGATGAGCTCAGAAAAGAATTGATTGGCTTGCAAGCCAGGACTAGACATAACTCAGAAATTCCTGGACTTGCAGGAAAGATAGCAGTTATTTCTCACCTCCAACTAGGAAGAGATAAAATGGAGAAATGATTTAAATAACAATACAAGCCTAGTAAAAGAAATCCAATCTCTCTTGTCAAAACCTCTGAATGAGGTGATGCTCCCAGGAAGCTGGCTGTTACGTTGAGAGAGAAGTGTGTCTCAAAGATAATTGTGGACGGACGTGGCTATAAGTATACACCAATTGGAATCAAATAGATGACTAAGTTTTGGAGAGAATTGTACTGGCCAAGAGCCAATGCCCTAGAATTAAAAGACTCTACAACCCTATTATCTTTGGGCTCCCAACCTTCTATGGGCATACGCACTATGAGGAGAAGCTATATACTAGTAGACCCCAGGGAGGATACAACTTCCAATGCTCTCATTTGATGAGTATAAAGAGTAGAACATGCTGGATCCCCCACATGGTGACACAGGGCATTATGCTTGAAATCATGGGTAATTTCCAGGATGCAGAATGAGAATTTAATTAAAGAATATTCCTCACCCCAAGGTCTGTCCAAAAGGATTTTAGAATAGCTCTGAGTCTTAAACTGCTATATAGCTTTATTTATGTATTTATTTATTTATTTTTAGTTCATATGTCTCTAAGAGAAGCCACACCCACATTTGCTGTATCTCCTGGAATTCTAGATCTCAAGTCTGATGTTGGGACTTTTAGGGTATCTCCATTGGGAAGGGGATGAGTATATTTTGTGCCTGAAGGGAAAGAAATAAATACTTATAAGCAAGTGTGTGGTCTGGAATAGGTTATATTATTTCTAATTATTACGTAGAAATTACAGAATTATATCTCCTTGCCCACTGATATTAGGCTTTGGCCTATTAAAGAAGAGTGAAAGTGATGAAAATCTCAGAAGCCATGTGTATTCTGCCTTTTTTTTTTTTTCTGCTATAAAAACAAATACACCAAATTTGAGCTGTTCCTTCCTCCTGGAATGAATAGAACACAGAGCTAACTCATGAAGGGCATGTAATTTGAGAAAGAAACCCTTGTTTTTTTTATTTACTTATCCTATCTAATAAAAGAATAATATGCAAATTGACTGTACCTCTGCTATTCTCACCAGCCACACCCACCAGCCAATCAGACTTAGTATGCAAATTAACCCAACCAAGATGGCTACAGCCACAGAGAGAGCAAGAGAAAGGCCTGGGTTGCCCCTGGTGATGGAAGAAGCCAAGCTTTTTGCAAAGCCTGGCTGCCAGAGGTTAATGCTACAAAGTTTCAATTGTAGAAAATAAATAAATCCCAGATACCAGGGCCTCCACTTGGGTTGCTGGGGAGTGTAGCCGCCCTGCAAACCACCATAGACCCCTTGCCCAGGCCACCCCATGCCCCAAGGGAACACCCACCCTGATCCAGTACACCTTTCAGGGCAAACCAGCTGGTCCCCACTCGTGCAGCAGGCCTCTATCCTATCTAATAAAAGAGTAATATGCAGATTGACCATCACTCCAACACACAAGATGACTACCCCCATGTAGTCACAAGATCCTGCCCCCATGTGGACACAAGATGGCTAGCAGGGGAGGGAAGTTGGGGGTGATCAAGCCTGCAGGGGACGGCAGTTAAGGGTGATCAGGCCAACAGAGGAGGGAAGTTGGGGGTGACTGGGCCTGCAGGCAAGGACAGTTGGGGGTGACCAGGCCCACAGGGTAGGGCAGTTAGGGTCAAACAGGCTTGCAGGGGAGCAGTTAGGCATCAATCAGGTGGCAGGGGAGTGGTTAGCGGGTGATCAGGCTGGCAGGGCCGAAGTGGTTAGGGGTAATCAGGAAGGCAGGCAGGTGAGCAGTTGGGACCCAGCAGTCCTGGATTGTGAGAAGGATGTGTGATTGCCCTCAATGGGTCCCAGATTGGAGAGGAACATTCCCCCCCCCCCCCCCCCCCCCCCCCCCCGCCCCATGAACTAATTTCGTGCACTGGGCCTCTAGTTTAAAATAATATTTTTATTGATGTCAAAGAGGAAGGGAGAAGGAGATAGAAACATCAGTGATAAGAATCATTGATTGTCTGCCTCCTGCACAACCCCCACTGGAGAATAAACCTGCAACCCAGCTACGTTCCCTGACCAGGAATTGAATCATGACCTCCTGTTTCATAGGTTGACACTTAAACCACTGAGCCATGCTAGCTGGGCAATAAACCTTCCTTGTTTTAGCCTCTAAGACTTTGGGATTTTTGCAGAATGACTTAGACAATAATGAATACAGAAATCAATGTTTTAGGTTAGTCTACATCCTGATCAAAGAAAGTTTTAGACATTTTTGTTCTCTGCTTTATTTGTAAAACAACAGGCACCTTGCTTTAAATGTGCCTGTTGTTCTAACACATTAACTTAGGTTACTAAAACTTGCTGGACATCTACATGACTCAAGTTCAAATCTATTTCTATGGCTAAGAGCAACTGAAAGGGAGTGTATAAAGCAGATGTGTTTTCTGCATCCCAGGTTATTGACTATAAAAGTAAATTTTGAGATACACTGAGAATTGAGCCTTGGACTTGACAGGGGAACAAGCATGTGATTCTTAGCCTGGGTGCAGGGAAAAGGCTGGCAGAGTGCATGATGAGGGTGGGGGACCTCATAGTGGAGAACATTGGGATCCTCCTGCCACAGTCAGAGATGACGAATAACAAAATCAGAGACTCAGAACATGGGTAACGTGGGCTGCCAGGGGAAACTAAGAAGCAGAGAGTTTGCTGAAATTCAGGAGGTAAGTGAAAAGAATTGGTCAGGGGCTGTGAGAAGAGGAGAGGTGGTGGGAGGGAGGGGAGGCGGGCATGTCAGGAGAGGGAACACCATACCGGAGCGTAGGGTGTGAAAACCCCAGGTCGCTGAATGGCCACCTGCTGACTTCTTCTGAGGACTGAGAGCAGTAGGAGAAGTGTTAGGGGTGTGCTGAGAGCTGTGGATGGGGTGCTAATCCTCTATGCCATGGTGAGGAGCTTGGTTGTTTTTTATTTGCTTTTATTTTTACTGTGGTCAATATGCATAACATAACGTTATATAAGTGTATAGTTTTGTGGCATTGAGTACATTGACAGGGCTGGCCTAAAAGCAGCCACCAAATAAGATAGCGTTCAAGCTCAACAATAATTAAAATTAATCCCAGCACCACTATCCATCTCCAGAACTTTTAGTGTTTCCCTCAAGTGACACTTCTTTCCTATTCCTCTTTCTCCCAACGCCAGGCAACCACCAGTCTACATTCCATAGAAAATAAAACACAAATCTGACTGCTCTAGGTACCTTATATAATTGTAATCACACAGTATTTGGCCCTTTGTGACTGGCTAACTTACTCAGCATGATATCTCCAAGTTCATCTATGGTGCAGCATGTGTAGCATGCTGCAGGATTTTCTTCCTTTTTAAGGCCAAGCACTATTCCGTCATATGTCTATGCTACATTGCTAATCTGTTTATCCATCCATGGACCCATGGGTTGCTTCCACTTTGTGGCTGTTGTGAATAGTGCTGCTATGAACACAGGTAGAAAAATGCCTGCTCATGCCCCTGCTTTTAAATATATATTTTATTGATTTTTTTTACAGAGAGGAAGGGAGAGAGATAGAAAGTCAGAAACATTGATGAGAGAGAGACATCGATCAGCCGCCTCCTGCACGCCCCGCAGTGGAGATGTGCCCGCAAGCAAGGTACGTGCCTCCAACCGGAATCGAACCTGGGACCTTTCAGTCCGCAAGCCGACGCTCTATCCACTGAGCCAAACCGGTCTCGGCCATGCCCCTGCTTTCAGTTTTTGGGGGGTTTTCTTGGTATATACCCCCAAAATGGAATTGCTGAGTTATATGGTAATTCTATGTTCAGTTTTTGAGGAATAAAGCTTAGTTTTATCTTTTGAGTAAAATGAGGTACCACTAATGGATTTTCATCAGGGAATGACTTCCTCAAGTCTGGGCTTGAGAAGTTACCCTTTGCTGGTATCAGGGGCAGGGTAACCAGGCTATGGAAATAACAGGTTTAGAAACCACAATGGGCTATGGGGACAGAGAGAATTCCCTGTAAGAGAGAAGTTGGCAAAACTTGATGAGGCATCTTGGGTGGAAGGTGACGGAGAATGAGCCAATTAGAATGACATCTGGGCTTTAGGTTGAGTTGAATGGCAACAGTGGAAAAACAAGCTTAGAGAGAAAGATGTCAAGTTAAATTTTGGAGGTGTGCTTAGGAGGTCCCAGAGGGACAGCCCGAAAGTACAGCCCAGGAGGCAGGAGGCTGTACAGATACGGGCTGATGATACAGCTTTGGAAGTCATCAGGAAGGAAGACAATGAAAGTCCTCAGAAAGATGACAACATCTAGGAAGTTAGAAACCTCGAGAGGCATCGGGAGGACATTAAGATAAACAGAGGGCAGCCACCATCCAGAACAGGCAGATTGTGAGTGGCTTTATCATAGATACTTTGGTTTTTCCACCTAGGGTTCCTGGCTCACAGCTCCCCAAACCCTTGGAATCTCCTAAATGCTAAGTGCAATTAGGAACAACTTTTGTTATATTTGGTCTCTTGTCTTCAGTTCCTAAAATCACTTCAGAGCCATAAACGGATGTCTGGTTATAGCCTCTTTCAATCCCAACTCAGTTAATGTGGATGAGGTGACTATTGAAAAGCCCCTAGAGATGGGGATGCTGGTTGCCAGGGGAACCAGCCGTGAATAGTGGGCTGAAACTCTCAGTCTCATCCCTTGACTTCCTGGGAAGAGGGGCTGGAGACTGAGCTCAGTCATCATGGCCAGCGACATCATCAGTCATGCCCAAATCATGAAGGCCCCATGCAAAACCCAAAGGACATGATTCAGGGAGCTTCTAGGTTAGTGAATCAGAACCCTTACTTCCATGTGTCACCATGCAGGGCCCCAAGCTCCACAAGGACACAAATTCCCCCATGTATCTCTTCACCTGGATGTTGATTTGTATCCTTTAATGTCCTTTATAATAGTCTAGTGAGTATTCTGGTTTCCTGAGTTCTGCGAGTAGCTCTAGCAAATGAATCAAACCCAAGGAAGGGATGGTAGGAATCTCAGATTGATAGGCATACCTCAGAAATATTGCAGGTTCTGTTCCTTGCCGAAACCGGTTTGGCTCAGTGGATAGAGCATCAGCCTGCAGACTGAAAGGTCCCAGGTTCAATTCTGGTCAAGGGCATGTACCTTGGTTGCAGGCACATCCCCAGTGGGGGGCATGCAGGAGGCAGCTGATTGATGTCTCTCTCTCATCAATGTTTCTAACTCTATCCCTCTCTCTTCCTCTCTGTAAAAAAATCGATAAAATATATTTTAAAAAATCAATAAAATGTATTAAAAAAATATTGCAGGTTCTGTTCCAGGTACCACAGTAAAGCAAATATTACAAGAAAGTAATATTTTTTTTTCCTCAGTGCATATAAAAGTTATGTTTACACTATACTGTAGTCTATTAAGTGTGAAATAACATTATATCTAAAAAGACAATGTACTTAACTTCATTAAAAATACTTTACTGCTAAAAAATTCTAAGCATCATCTGAGCCTTAAGCATCAGGAACCAGCCTCTGCTAACTTCGGATTTCTCTTCTGCAGCTTCCTCATCTCTCAGGCGGCAGAGAATTGAAGACTTGCTCTGGACTAGTCTCGGGCTTAGGGAATGTTGTGGCTGGTTTAATCTTCTGTCCACACCACTAAATCCCCACCCTTTCAGCAATAGGTCTGTTCTTATCATTTTCGTATTAACTAAAGTAGTGCTGCTTTTCACCTCCTTCAAGAACTTTTCTTTGGCATTCACCACTTGGCTGTTTGCTGCAGAGGCCCAGCTTGTGGCCTGTCTCAGCTTTCCACATGCCTTCTTCACCAAGCTTAATCATTTCTAGCTTTTTTAGGTTATTGTTAATCCTCACCAGAGGATAGTTTCTCCATTGATTTGTTTTGTTTAGAGAGTGAAGTGGGGGGAGAGAGAAAGAAAAACATCGATGTGAGAAACACATATCGATTGGTTGCCTCCCACACACTGGGGCCCGGTTTGAATCTGCAATTCAGGTATGTGCTCTTGACCAGAAATCGAACCTGTGACCTTTCCCTATATGGGCTGATGCTTCAACCACCGAGCAATACCGGCCAGGGCCTTTTCTAGCTTTTAAAGTAAGAGACATGTGACTCTTCCTTTTGTGACAAGCAGTAAGCCAGGAGAAGTGGAACAGGGACACAGACAGAGAGCCGAACAAACTGGCAGAGCAATTTATAGCAGATACAGAAGGCACCTCCCTAGAGAGAACATCTAGGCCTCAGCTGTATTTCAGCTCCAGGCCCAGAAAAGCAGCACAACCAGGTGGGCTACATCCGGACCAGCTGCAATGACTAATGAAGGACCCTCTGCCCTGGCGCTGACCAATCAGTGGAGAACACAACCCAGAAAGGGCACCCCTGGGAAACGGATGAATATTCTGCTGAAACCCTGACCTGAGACCTCCCCTAAGATTCCTGCCTCCAAGGCCCCCTTTTTTTCTGACTTTCTAGAGAGCCAGAGTAACCCCACCTAGGCTCTCTCCTGTTGCTTGTTCTATCCTAGCTCTCCCTTGTGTCACTGTCCCCATTTTAATAAACATCCTCTCAAAATCACCTGGACTTACGCTGTGAAATCTTTCCTGCATGAAGTCAAGAACCCACACACTACCAGCTGGCCTGAGGCAGACCTCCTCCTGCCCAGTCCCTTTCTGGGAACACTCTTACTTGGAGGCCCCTATGGGGTTATGAACCAGCCTAATTTCAATATTATTGTGTCTCAGGGAATAGAGAGGCCCCAGG
>PVJN01007105.1:0-72381 GCA_004026805.1 Lasiurus borealis | reverse complement strand
GCACGTACCTCTTGGCGCTGGTGGAGAGGAGCTTGGAGTTCTTGCTCATGCTGACTCTGCTCTCCTTCTTCCTGGGGGTGCTGGTCTCCTTCTCGGCGGGCTGGTGGGGGGACGAAGAGGAGGAAGAGCTGGTGCTGGCCCGCGAATCGTCATCCGACATCGCGCACCCCCCACCCCACCCCGCCAACCGGCCCCTGCAGCGGGAGGGAGACAAAACAGAGACAGGCCGCCTGCAGCCCGGCCGCTCGCACGCGCGCGGGCGCCGTCGGGGATGGAGATGGGGGTGGGGATGGGGATGGGGGCGCCCCCCGCCCGCGTCTCCGGGCCCAGGGAGGCTCCCCTGCCCATTGCACGCGCCCTGTGTGTTTATTTTGGGCCCCGAGGCTGGGGGGGGAGCAGGACGCGGGAGGGAAAGGGTCGCGAGGGGAGCGTGCGGCCTCCCCACGTCCCCCTCCACCCACCCCACCCCCGGGCTGGGCTGCCCTCGGGGCGGGGAGGGGAGCGGCCAGGCGGGCGGAGGAGCAGGTCCCGGGGGTCTCGGGGTTTGGGGGTGCGGGTGTGGGGGGGGTTCCGGGAGCAGAGTTTGGCCAGGGCGGCGGGGAGGAGTGAGAGAGGAAAAGCCGAAAACAGGGGGGACGGAGGCGCGGAGCGGGGCCCCGTGGGGGAAGGGAGAGGCCCGCGGGGCGGTGGGGGTGCGGGTGGGGGTGGGGGGACCGGGCTCAAGGTCCCCCCCGGGTGGCGCCCCGACGCCCCCCCACTCCCCGCCGGCCCGGCCCTCGCCTCGCGCCGGGGGAGCCGCGCACACGCCCGGCCGGTCGCCACCCCGGGTGGGGGTGGGGGTGCGGGTGGGGGACCAGCCTCCGCCGCGAAGGAATAACAATGCGCCCGCCCTCCCCCCGGGGTTCCTTCCCGAACCCCCCCTCCCCGCCGCGGGGGAAACGGGGCTCCCCCGGCGCCCCCTCCGCGGCCCGGGCTCCCGGGGCAGCGCCGCTGACAGTTCCAGCAGCGAGGCCCCCCCCCAGCGCCGCGCGCCGCCCCGGACGCGGGCGGCCCCCGCACCCCACGCGGCCCGGGGCTCTGCCCCTCCCCCGCGGGCCGGCCCGGACCTGGGGGGACTCCCCGGCCCCGCTCCACCGCCCCCCCTTTTCCTCCTCCCACCCCCCCACCCCGCACCCCCCAACCCCGCACCCTCCTCGCCAGCCCCGTGCGCGGCGGCCCGGGCGGCGCGGGTGCGGGCGGCGGCGGGGGGCGTCCCCGGGGCCGGGCGGCGCGGCCGGGGGGCGGCGGGCGGCGGGGGGATCCCCGTACCTCTCTTTGTGTCTGGCTGCTCCGTGCCGCCGCGGCGGCTGCGCTGCGGCTGCGGCTGGGCCTGGCCGCTCGTGTCTCTCTCGCCGGGAGAGAAGCGGAAGTGCAGCAACAGCAACTATTAAACAGGCAATGGCTTCCCCCGGCCGCACACGCTCCGCACACACTCCTCCTCCTCCTCCCCCCTCCCCCTCCCCCTTTTCCCCTCCCCCTCCTCCTCCTCCCCCTCCCCCTCCTTCCCCACCGCCCGCCCCTCCCCCACCGCCCGGGGGGAGAGTCTAAGGAGGAGGAGGAGGAGCAGGAGGAAGGGGTGCGCGCAGGGACCCCGGGGGCTCCAGGAAGCCCGGCCCCCGCCCCGCTCTCACCCCCCCCACACACCCCCACCCAGCGCCTTTTGGGGCGCCGGTGACGAGGGCGAAGGGTGTGAATTTTTTCTCCCAAGTGGTTTTGGGGGGGGACCCGGAGAGGGGAAGCCCTTCCGAGGGGCGGGGTGGGAGTGATTGGAACTGTGGGCAACAACCGGGGTCCCCCAGAGGAAGTTCTTCCCAATAAAGGCTTTTGGAAAAGTGGGGGGTGGTGGAGGGGGTGGCACATGGGTAAAAAAAATAAATAAAATAATAAAAGATGGTCATCTGCTGGCAAGGACTTGAGCTAAGGCAGAGGGAACTCCTGAAAAAGTGATGGGTGTGTGTGGGGGGGAGCAGGAACCCCAGGGCAGGGTTTTCCCAGAAGCTTCTCCCTTTGGCAGTGTACCTGCCAGGGGGTCTGGGGGGGCTAGGGCACCCCTGGGAGAAACCTCCCCCAAAACTGGTCTTGTGCTCCATCCAGCACGTGCAATTTCACAATTTTGAGATCCTTCCCCGTCCCTTGATGTGTAGTAGAGAGTGGTGGTGTTTTATGGAAGTGGTAAGGAAGGATTGCGTGACAGGTCAGAAAAAAGAAAAAAAAACACAACGTGTAACAGGCTCACCAATGTGAGGAAAATCCCCGGGAATAAACCTTTTGACTGCTGGAGCTGGACTGAATTTGGAATTTTGGGGGTCAGTTGGCTTTACACTCCAAGTTTGTGATGGCTGGGAATGGGATTCAGCCTTTTGGGGACTCCGGTGCCTTCTTTAGCTACAATAGAAAGGCTATTTAAATCATCATTTAAAAAAAAAAAAATCAGTAATTCTTCTGAATTGTTCCTTATTTAGTATTTGTAACCAAGATTAATTTTTTTTTTTTTAAGATGAAGGCATCCAAAGACGATGTGGTTTCTTCTTTGTTAGCTCAGTTGGAGGAAGCTGATGAGACACGTGCAATGCTGCACACCCAAGGTCTGTATGTACCTTCAGGAGGCCACCCAGTCACATGTCCAGGGGCCACTCTAAATGATCTCCTTCAAGTGGCCATCCTTTTCCATGGCAACCGTGGCTTCAGTTACCCGCAGGACAACACGAGACATACAGCCTATGGCAGACCCACTAACCAGGAAAACAAGCCTTCTAACCACGTCCCTAAACCCCTTTGAGCCCTCCAACACGAAACTCCCACGTTATCAAGATTCATAAAGTAATTTCGAAGGCTGCTTGCTCAATCCTTACCAGGAAACTGTGTACTAGGAATGGGCAGAATCAAGTCCAATAGCTGGGAAAAACCTATTGATTATCGCGATAGCCTCTAGCCTCCTGCCTGCAGACAGAGCCACCTACCCCCTCAGTCACTCACATACATAGGAAATTTGAGAAAAAAAAATCCCCAGACATAGGATTTGCTTTCAGGAGTCCAGGTAGAATATATAAAAACAATGACATTCCCTGCTGTACGCTCTTTGAACACAAAACAAAATCTCCTTAAAACCAGATTGTACATGTTTTGTCCTTCTGATGAGAAAGATAGAAGATCAAGAGAAAAAAATAAGCAAGTGTAAGTATGAAATAAACTCAGTTGGGATGAAGAAAATAATCTAAAGCCAGTTATTAAAATGGACACTTCCTTACAAAAAATGTGCATTTCTGATTCGTGAAAATGCCAGTCTCCACTATGATTACAACCAGTAAAAAAAGAAAATTTTATATATATATATGTGTATATATATATAGAGAGAGAGAGAGAGACAGAGAGAGACAGAGAGAGACAGATGAGAGATGAGAGCTGACACAAAACACCAGAAAATAAAAAGTTCCATTTGCTGATGTGACGATGGTGGGTGAATTTTTTTTCAGTTGGTTTACAGAAGCTGTATGCTTGGATACTAACCACGATGATATTTTTGTAAAACAACTGAATATGGTACTTGGTGTTGCATTGTTGATGCTCAGGGTTGAACCGGTCCCTGGGGGAATAAACCGTGGAATCCAGGGCTCCTCCACCATAGGAAGTGCTCCCAGTGGAAGGACACCAGCCTCTTGCGTGCACTGGCCTCTCTCATCCCTAACCCCGGCTATTCTTTATGGTTGGGGAATGACCTGCTGAGGGGCCATAAAAACCTCAAAATGTTTAGAAAAGAACCCACTGCTCTCAAAAGACTAATCTTTATGTCAGATTATTTTAAATATGTAGTTGTCTCACTGTCTCGGTCATAAAATAAAAATAAAAACTCATTCACCACCGTCTAGCTTTTTTCTACTTTTTAACTAACTACAAGGCCAAAGGAGCTAAGCTGGCCTTGTCTTAGCTCCGGTTTCCTCATCTATAAATACCTGCGCAGAGTTGCTAAAAGGATCAAGTGTGTATCTGTAATGAAGGTGGTGTAGGAATTATTATGCAAAGTAAATAATTAACCGTCCCTGATCCTGCATCTCAGGGATTTTGTTCAGACACGGGGTCTTTATGGCTTAGAGTGGATGAGGAACCACCCAGGAGAAAGACAGTGGTGAAGAAATCATAGGATTTTATTTCCTGGAAGGTGCCTAAGATATATCTCTTGAGTTCAAAGTCCTCACGTTACAGATAAAGAAATTAAGGCACAGAAGCTAGTATGTCTTGTTCAGGGTCATGCAGTAAATCCATGACCAAATTTGGGCTCTGGCCCTTGCTACCCACAAATCATTTTGTCAGCTCTGGCAATATTTGGGAGATGGGTACAGCGGGGAGGAGAAGGCTCAATTATAGTTTAAAAGATCCTTATTATTTATTTCGTGTTTGTGGATATAGTTTTTAGTACATAGTACATGCTCCTGCTGTCTTCGCCTAAAGAAAGCAAAGGGTATGCCACAAAACTATCTCTCTGACCCTCCCCCAACCCTGTAGTAGTCTATGCTTCCAGGAAGAAAGTGCATGTATTTGATGCTTTGATAGGAATGCGCCATTTACACTTAAAAGATGCACCCTGTCATAGAGGCCCACGTGGTGCAAACCTGTGACAACTATGGGCTTTGAGAAAGCGGCCTTCGGTGTTTACCAATACCTATTTCCGATTCTCAGAATGACCCAGCTCCCTTCTTCAAGCCATCTTTCGAGCACTTTCAAGTAGAAGCACTTGAAGGTCAAGGTACTGCCTGATCCCTGGGAGGTGAAATAATGCAGTTGATTCAAAAGCAAGAGACCCAGTCTCACTTTTGAGCACTTTTATTTATGTCTTGCTGCTTACACTGAACTTCAATATTTCATAAAGGCCACCATGCTCTCTGGCCAATTTCATGCCCAAAAAACTGTAAAGCAGCCCTGCCCGGTGTGGCTCAATTGGTTGGAGCATCTTCCGGTGCATGGAGAGGTGGCCGGTGAGTTTAAGATCAGGGCACATACTCGGGTTGGGGTGAGTAGTGGAGGCAACTGATGTCTCTCTCTGTCTCTCCCCCCCACCATGTCCTTCCTCCCTCTAAAATCAATTAAACAAACAAACAAACATATCATTGGGCAAGGGTTTAAAAAATTGTCAAACAAATTAACATTTTTTCCCTCTTTTTTAAACAAATTAACATTTTTCAAATATGGATTTTAGACTTACCTTATAGCTAAACAGAAAGGATTTTTTTGTGTGTGTCAAAAGAAAAAAAAATCTTACGTTTGGAATTTTAAAAGAATTTCTCTAAGGCCTTTCTGAAAAGATGAACTCACTGCGGAGTTTGGCCCACTTTGTCTTATTTTATGACGTTCCTTTGCCCCAAAAAAATCCATTCCTTATAGAGAAAGATAAGGAAGGTTCCCAAAGAAGCCTAATGAGATCTGGGGCTTTTATCTTCAATTTGGTCATTTTTCCCCGAGGCTTTCTTTCAAAACACTGGTCCTTTTGAAAAAACCTCTCCCCTAAGCACTGTCAGACTTTATTGGCCCTGAATGTTGCTATCACAGGCAGCTAGGGCAGCTACATTATTTTTTCTACCACACGGAGGCATTGAACAACCATGTGATTTTCAAAATTTACCAAGAACCTGATAAAAATCTAATGCTTTCTCAGGACTGGGCGAAAAGGTCTGTTTGATGTCGACAAATGGGTAGCATTGAATGTGAAAGCATTCTTTTCAATTTATAATTTAGCATCTCAACTGTATGGCCTATTCTCTAAACAAACTTCCTTCTTCAGCCTCCTATAGATCGATAACATAAGGACAGACTGTATTGGAATATAGTGGGTTGCAGTTTGAGCTATTTGGTTCCTTCATCTCTGAAACCTTTTCTTGAATTTAACACATTGCAGGGGGAAGGGTGTTGTGTTCCTTTTCTTTTTTTTTCTTCTTATTTCTTTTTAAATTTAGCACTTTTTTAGTTACTAAAATTTGGAGGAATAAAGTAGTAGGGAAAATTACTTTTATTTCACGTTCTTAATTATCTATTGTGAAACTTTAAAAAAAAACACACATCAGCATCTTGTGTGGCTCAGCGGTTGGGTGTTGTCGACCTATGAACCTGGAGGTCACGGTTTGGTTGGAGCACATGTCCAGATTGTGGACTGGATCGATCCCCAGTGTGGGGTGCGCAGGAGGCGGCTGATCGATGATTCTCTCTCATCAATGATGTTTCTATCTCTCTCTCCCTCTCCCTTTCTCTCTGAAATCAATAAAAATATATTAAAAAATAAATAAATCCTTGAACCAGATCCTTTACTGGATGGGAAAAAGTATTATAAAGAATATAATTGAAAAAAAATTATGAGTATGGAAGTTAGATTAGATTGATGTTCTAAATCAATGTTAAATTTCCTGAAGTTGATAACTACAGTATGCCTGCTTTGGGAAATACACACGGAAACATTACAAGGTAAAGAGCCTTAATGTCTGAAAATGATTTAAATAGCTTGGGAAAATAACTGACAATATGTGTGTGTGTAGAAAGGAGAGTGTGTGTTGTGTGTGTGTGTGTGTGTGTGAGAGAGAGAGAGAGAGAGAGAGAGAGAGAGAGAGAGAGGAGAGAATAAAACAAATGTGCTAAAATGTTACAAATCGGCAAGTCTGGGGAAAGGGTACATCAGTGTTCTCTGTATAATTCTTGTGACTCTCCTGTAAATGCAATCACCTCCAGAGGAGATTGCCAACTCATGACGTGTCTCTGTATTGTTTCACTTCTTAAAATAAGTGTGCACTAGCTTAGTACATTTAAAAAATCTAATCACTAGCTCCTTAAAGAACAAAATATATATGGAAGCAGAAAATCTCAGGAAGTCGCTGGGGAGACTGTGGGTAGATTGAAAGACTCAGAAAAATAAGGGTGGAGAGGAGGATGAAAAGTAGGTAGGTACCTCCCGTTTACAGGGTGGCTCCGTGGTGAGCTAAGAAGCCTGGATTTCATTAAAGGATGAAAGGTCCAAGGGAGAGACTTCAGAGGCATTTTAGCCTAAGGGGTGTTTTTAAAAGATTAGTTTGGCAGAACAGCCTGAAAGGAGCGAAAGAAGTCAAGGAAACTCCGAGGCAGCCACTGAGGATGTGGGCTTAGGGAAGCAGCTCCTAATTCCTAATTCTCTGCGCTGGTTTAATTAATCACTGCGTAATGTGGAAGCTCTGGGAATTTAAGTCTCGTGATGGCAGAATATACGCCCGCTTAGACGTATTCTAGAAGAGTGCTTGGCACTTAGTAGGGACACAGTAAAAAAAAATTAGCCTGCCTGTCATGGCTGAGTGGTTGAGCATCGACCTATGAACCAGGAGGTCATGGTTCGATCCGGTTCAGGGCACATGCCCAGGTTTCAGGCTTGATCCCCATCCCAGGGGCAGGTGGCAGCCGAGCAACGATTCTCTCTCATTATTGATCTCTCTCTCTCCCTCTCTCTCTCCCTCTCTGAAATCAATATAACTATATATTTTTAAAAAATTAATGAATGAAAACCACACTTGTGTTTAATAGTCCCTTTTTCCTGTCCCCACCTCCTCTATGTCCATCCCAGCATTCACACATATGTGAGTGCACCATCATCAAGCAGTTGACAAGAGACATTGGGGTCGTATGAGTGTCCCCAGGATGAGGCCTGGAGTGACACCCACCCCCCAGCATGGACGGGGATTCCACCTCATCCGTCCTCAAAGGTTCAGAATGCCCAGTTAGAAGAGCTCTAGAGATCGTCAAGGTGCCCTGTTCCATTGACAGACGTGGAAGCTGAAGTCCAGAGAAGGGAGATGAGTTTTCTGAGGGCAGGCCCAGTCTGCAGCAGAACCAAGAGAAATCAAAGCGGACGATGGGGACTTGTGGAATCCACATCTTTTTTTTGGGGGGGGGGGTGAGGGAGTGGGGGGGGGGCTGCATTCTAATGGAAATGTTTATCTGGGAAGGTAAATTCTGAGAACCCCAAAGAGCTGATAACCCAAACAGCAAAAATACAACACCATCTGTGTTGATTCCACCTGAAGAACAGAAGGAGAAGCAAAATCCATTGGAAGGTGGAATCCCCGTCTTTATAGCTCAAGCTCGCAGCAGCAGCCAGGGACTGTGGAAGCCAGGCACCTCCGTGGAGGTCAGCCTGCTCTGTTCTATCCACCAGCGCTGCTTTCCACGGAGCTGGGCCCTGTCAGGGTCTGCTAGCACCTCAGCAGGGGGCATTGGGCTGGGCCCAGATTCCTGCTCCCTCCCTCGCTCCCTCCCTCCCTTCCTCCCTTCCTCCCACTCTCCCTCCATCATTGTTTCCTTAGTTACACTCACTGACTTGGAAGCAACCCTAAATCTCACAATGAGGTGGGGACAGGTACTTGCCCAATGTAACGATGAGGGTAGACGCTAAGGTTCCTATATTCCCCAGTTTCATTCCTGACGTTAGTCACCTCGAAAAGTCTTTCTAGATCTTGGTGAAGGAGAACAGTGAAGTCTTACGTGCTCTCCTTTCCTTTCCTCTTCCCCTTCCCCCACAGGTTCACATCTCCTAAGCTTTGGGAGACCCCACAAGGCTTATAACCAGAAGAACAATGGCCAGTGGCAGCCCCTCCAGGGCTAACCACCTGAACCTGTCCCCAAGCCCCCCCACCTTTTTTGTTAAAAAAAAAATGTTTTTATTGATTTCAGATAGGAAGGAAGAGAGAGGTAGTAGCAACATCAATGATGAGAGGGAATCATTGATTGGCTGCCTCCTGCATGTCCCCTACTGGGGATCGAGCCAGTAATCTGAGCAGGAGCCCTGGCCTGAAATGAACCTGGGACCCTTCAGTCCATAGGCTGACGCTCTATCCACTGAGCCAAACCAGCTAGGGTCCCAAGGCCCTCCCCCCCTTTTTTTAAAGCTTTTTTTTAAAGAAATATATTTTATTGATTTTTCACAGAGAGGAAGGGAGAGAGATAAAAAGTCAGAAACATCGATTAGCCGCCTCCTGCATACCCCACACAGGAGATGTGCCCACAAGCAAGGTACATGCCCCCAACCGGAATCGAACCCGGGACCTTTCAGTCCACAAGCCGACGCTCTATCCACTGAGCCAAACCAGTCTCGGCCCAAGGCTCCTTTTTATCTGACTTCTCAGTGAGCCAAAGCAACCCAGCCTCTCTCCTATTGCTGCTTCTATTCTAGGCCTTTGCTTGTTTCAGTGTCCTCAGCTTTGATAAATGTCCTCTCAAAATAAAAAAGAAAAGGAAGAAAAATGAAGTGAAAAAACAGGTGGGACATCACCACTTGGGCTTGTGGCTAAGGTCAGGCATCACCAAGGGCCCCCCAGCGGCTGTGGGCGGCTGACAGCTGGGGAGGCCCTAGCCCTCTGGCCCCTCTGCCTCCTCCTTCTCCACGCCTCCGCCTTAGAGGGGAGCAGAGTTCAGGGCACTTAGCGAATGAATAGAGCGGTGTTTATACCCACACCGCGCTCACATCAGTCACCTCTCCAGCATCCGTTACTGCATATGCAAAACGGGGATAATGAAACTCATTTTATGAGATTTTTGAAGGTTCAATGAGAAAGGCTTAGCCCCGTGCCTGGGATGGCCTAAGTGCCTGATAAACGGTAGCTATCCTCAGTTGAATCTAACATGTTATCTGGGCCTAATGTATTTTTCAAGACTTAATTCAGTGACCTCAAACTTTCTTTGGCTGTTCCAGAGTTAATAGATCCAAAGAGCCCTAGCCGGCTTGGCTCAGTGGATAGAGCCTCAGTCTGAGGACTGCAGGGTCCCAGGTTCAATTCCGGTCAAGGGCACACGCCTGGGTTTCGGGCTCGATCCCCAGTGGGGGACGTGCAAGAGGCAGCCAATCAATGATTCTCTCTCATCATTGATGTTTCTATCTCTCTCTCCTTCTCCCTTTCTCTCTGAAATCAATAAAGAAATATATTTTAAAAAAAATAGATCTGAAGATACACGCAGTCAAATCTCAGATGCTGCTTGGCACCGTTTCTTGTCTGTGGAGAAACTGGAAGAAAAGAGAAGGGGAGGAGGACCACTGCCTTATTCCAGCTCCAGCCCAATGCCCGGCTCACAGGACTGAGGTACGCCTGCTGATTGGCTGTTACAGTGGCAGGAGCCTCCGAGAGAGCATGAACAAACAGGTAAGTCAGAAGACATGTGGGTTTTGCCCAGAAATGTTTCTCTCTCAATGCGTGAGTCAGAAGGACCCAAGTAGGTGATGCTTCCGCTTAAATTGTTTGGAAAACTGTCAGGTGACGGATCGTTTCAGAGGACTGGTGTCTCCTACATGGAATAAATTCTCTTCCTCCCTAGATGGAACATTAGTTAGTCCTGCCTCTTAAAAGTGCTCAATCAAGAGATCCTTAACAAAACTGCAAGTGAGGATCTTCAGAGATATTGCAAACATATGGACCTTCTCTAGGAAAATTTGTCAATCACAATAAGGGCACAAGTGTGGAAAACATTGGTGACAATACTTAGGTTCTTTAACATGATTACTTTCCCCTATATCAGTGGTTCTCAACCTTCCTAATGCCCCGTCCCTTTAATGCAGTTCCTCATGTTGCTGTGGCAACGAAAATAATTTTATGGTTGGGGGTCACCACAACATGAGGAACTGCATTAAAGGGATGTGGCATTAGGAAGGTTGAGAACCACTGCCCTATATGATTTGCACCTTGGATTCCCAGAAGCAATAAACCTGTTAAAACGGGTACTTTCTGCCGCGACCGGTTTGGCTCAGTGGATAGAGCGTCGGCCTGGGGACTGAAAGGTCCTGGGTTTGATTCCGGTCAAGGGCATGTACCTTGGTTGTGGGCACATCCCCAGTGGGGGTTGTGCAGGAGGCGGCTGATCGATGTCTCTCTCTCATCGATGTTTCTGACTTTCTATCCCTCACCCTTTCTCTCTGTAGTAAATCAATAAAATGTATTTTAAAAAAACAAACGGTTGAAAAAGTCATTTTCTGCAACATCTGCTCAGGTTCTTATGACAATCCAGGGGTGAGGTTTAGAACTTGGTAATTTGGGGACAAGATTTGTCCTCCTCTGAGAGTTCTTACTTTTTGCTGGGTTTAGGGAGCGGGAATCGTAACTTTTCTTTGAAAACAGAGTTTTGTTTTGTTTTTTCCATATAATTACATAAAGTAAAGATTTGTATTCAGAAATGCTCAAATAGTGAAAAAATCACTTAGCCATAACTCTGGGCCACTCCTTGGCACTGCCGTCCTTGAGTGATTTAAGTAGAGAGAGTAGAAAGATCCTTTCTAGCACTGAGTTTTACATTCCAATATTTAGAGTTTATTTAGTTCCAGTTGTGTCTTTAAATCTTGGTGGGGGAAGGGTAGTGGTCTAGGAGGTATGTATCTAAGATGTTATTTTTGGAAACCACTAAAGAATGAAATGAAAACTTGCTATTTTCCTTGAACGTGGCATGAAAGTAAAATAAAGATTTTTATGAACGTGGAGGTGAGTATATTTGCTCTTCTCAAACTTTCTCACTTGAAAGTGAGTGGTTTAGAGCAGAACTTGGAGTAGGGCATTCAAATTCTATAGACTTTTCTTAGCTCTGTCCCTGACTATGGACCTATCTTTTGTTTGTTTGTTTTTATATTTTTGTTGATTTCAGAGAGGAAGGAAGAGGGAGAAAGAGACAGAAACATCAACGATGAAAGAGAATCATTGATTGGCTGCCTCCTGCATGCCTCCCACTGGGGATCCAGCCTGCAACCCAGGCATGTGCCCTTGACCAGAATCAAACCCAGGACCCTTCAGTCCACAGGCCAATGCTCTATCTACTAAGCCAAACCAGCTAGGGCTATGGACCAATCTTTACCAAAATTATCAATCATCCTCTAAAAACAAAAAATAAAAACCCACCCTGACGTGTTTTTCTCAATGGTTAGAGCATCAGTCTTCCAACCTAAGGGTCAAGGGCAGGTACCTAGGTGGCAGATTCCATCCCTGGCCCTAGGGCTGTGCAGGAGACAACTCACATTGATGTGTTTTTTTCTCTCTCTCCCTTCCTTCCACTCTCTCTAAAAGTCAATGGAGAAAAATATCCTCTACTGAGAAGCAAAACAAAACCCAAAAGACAAAAAAAAAAACAACTTGCTTAAAAAAACAAACTTGCTTAGGGCTCCAATGTGTTTATATTATAAACATATTATTGATACTATCCCACCACCTATTTATTGTACATCTAAATGTTATACAGTCCCCAAACTAGATGGTTTAAATGTGGCCCTTTATAGCCCACCCAGAGTGGCTCAGGGGTTAAGCGTCCACCTATGAATCAGGAGGTCAGGGTTCGATTCTGGGCACATGCCTGAGTTGTGGGCTGGATCCCTAGTGTGGGGCATGCAGGAGGCAGCCAACGAATGATTCTTTCTCATCATTGATGTTTCTATCTTTCTCTCCCTCTCCCTTTCTCTCTGAAATCAATCAATCAATCAATAAATGTGGCCCTTTTTAGGAATGGCTAGAGAGGTTTTCCTTAATAGTATAGAGTAGTTTTGTTTTGTTTATTTATATATATATATGTATATGTATATATATATATATATATATATATATATATATACATATACATATATATATATGTTTTATTGATTTTTTACAGAGAGGGAGGGAGAGGAATAGAGAGTTAGAAACATCGATGAGAGAGAAATATCGATCACCTGCCTCTTGTACAACCCCCACTGGGGATGTGCCCACAACCAAGGTACATACCCTTTACTGGAATGGAACCTGGGACCCTTCAGTCCCCAGGCCGATGCTCTATCCAGTGAGCCAAACCGGTCAGGGCTTTATTTTGTTTTTAATGCGGGATTTTTATGTCCTCTCTTTATGAAAGATGCAGGAAACCCCCACTTGTGAAGATGTGGAAGGCAAAGCTGTGCAGTGTGTCACCATCACGGAGTGGATATTTGGACTTGGCCTTGGGCTATCTCTGGATCGACTTTAATGCACAGCTTCCGCTTTCTAAAAAGACCCCCTTTTTCTTGTTTATTTATATATCATTATGAAAAATGTCCAATACTTATCAAAGTAGCAATACTAGTACAAGGAGTCCCATATACCCACTCCAGCACTGACATTCAAGCATTGACATTTGCCCTATTTGCTTCAACAATTTTTTCACTAAATCACTTCAAATTATAGACATTGAGACAACTTACCCCTCATTTCTTCAACGTGCTTTTTCAAAAAACAACCGCATACCATTATCACACCAGGGAGAACTAGCAATAGTCCCCAAGTATGGTCTAAATGTTCTGTACATATCCAATTCTCTAGTTTTCTTTTAGGGTCAGATCAGTATTCTAGTTAAGACCCTGCACATTGCTTTTGTTTGTTTGGCCTCTTTTAATCTAGAACATCCCCCAACCACCCCACCTCACTCACTTTTTCTTTTTTTTTTTCAATCATGCCCTGGCCTGTTGAAAAGACACTCCAGTTTGTATGGCAGAATGACCCACATTCTGGATTTGCTTGGCTGTTTTTCCTCTTGCTACCGTTTAACGTGACCTCCTATCTCTCTTATGCCCTGTAAGTCTGAGGTTTCGTAGAAAGGTGTGATCTATGCCACTTAAAAAGTTTTGGCAAGACAGTCGGTGAGAGGTGACACTCTGAACTTCCTATTGCATCACATCAGAGGCAGAAACTGTTTGTCCCTCAAAAGGCCTCTCTCGAGAAGCAGAAACATGTACCATTTCTCACTCGCCTTAAAAACACCACTGGGCCTGGAGCCAGAACTGCGAATGTCGTTTAGCCTCTCTGATCCTCTGTCTTCTTATGAGAAACAAAAGCATTTCTAACCTCTGTCACTTACAGGGTTGTGGCAAGGGCCACAGGAGAAATAATAGTAATGCCACCAATAACTACCCATCGATAGGGTAAGCACCGGGTTGAGCCCCAGGCAAGAGCTTTCCATTCACGATTTTAGTTCATCCTCACACTGACCAGGAGAGACAGGTCCTGGTATCATCAACTCCAATGTGCAGATGAGGAAACTGAGAGACAGAGTGTAAGCAACATGGCCAAGGTCAAACAGCTTGTGAGAGGAAGAGGCAGCATAGGAACTCCATCAGCCTGATGGCAGGGTCATGCAGGAAATCATGGTGAGTCCTGAGCAACAGTGAACTCTGGACGCAGAAATACCAGCTGTTGCCTTAGGGGACTGAGAGGATGATTTTTCTGCGTTTGTTTTTCCGTTCCAGTTTTCAGACTGATGTTATTCTATTACTTTAACAACCACGGAATGAATAGGCATTTACAGGGGAAGACATACAATATGGATATAAAATAACAATCAGAATCATTTATTACTTACCTGCGCTAGTGGTACTGACAACAGAATAAAAGGAATCACATCAACAATAATAAAAACCTTTGCCTCGAGGGAAACAGACATATGAAGTGACACCATAAACAGATATTTGGCATTTTCTTCTGCACGTTTCTACTCCTTTTGTCCTGTTTTATTTGACATATGGCTCACTTCATAAAAATGTTTAAATATTGATTTCCAAATAGCTGCACTTGGTCCTAAAACAATATTAACAGACCATGTGGTTCCTGGAAGGATCTGTTCTGCTGTTTCTGTATTAAAACAACACACGTTTTGGATGTGTTCCCCCCCCCCCCCCTTGGATTTCTGAGTCAAGAGAATTAAGTCAGTTAATTATGACCATGGGATTTCTTATTTATTTATTTAATTTAATAAATCCTTATTGTTCAGATTATTACAATTGTTCCTCTTTTTTCCCCATAGCTCCCACTCCACCCTCTGCCCTTACCCCTCCCCCACTATCCTCATCCATAGGTGTATGATTTTTGTCCAGTCTCTTCCTGCACCCCCCACATCCCTTCCCTAACTTCCTCAAGAATTATCAGTCCACTCCCTTTCTATGTCCCTGATTCTATTATATTCACCAGTTTATTCTGTTCATCAGATTTTTTTTATTCACTTGATTTTTAGATTCACTTGTTGATAGATACGTATTTGTTGTTCCTAATTTTTATCTTTACCCTTTTCTTCTTCTTCCTCTTCTTAAAGAACACCTTTCAGCATTTCATATAATACTGATTTGGTGGTGATGAACTCCTTTAGCTTTTTCTTATCTATGAAGCTCTTTATCAGACCTTCAATTCTAAATGATAGCTTTGCTGGTGGAATAATCTTGATTGTAGGTTCTTGCTATTCATCACTTTGAATATTTCTTGCCACTCCCATCTGGCCTGCAAAGTTTCTGTTGAGAAATCAGCTGACAATCATATGGGTGCTCCCTTAGGGGTAACTGTTTTTCTCTTGGTGCTTTTCATATTCTCTCTTTGTCTTTTGCTCTTGGCATTTTAATTATGTGTCTTGGTGTCGTCCTCTTTAGATTCCTTTTGTTTGGGGTTCTCTGCACTTCCTGGACTTGTAAGTCTATATTTTTTCACCAGGTGGAGGAAGTTTTCTGTCATTATTTCTTCAAATAGGTTTTCAGTATCTTGCTCTCTCTTTTCTCTGGCACCCCCATAATTCTGATGTTGGTAGGCTTGAAGTTGTCCCAGAGGCTCCTTACACTATCTTCATATTTTTGGATTCTTTTTTTTTTTCTTTTCCAGTTGAGTGCTTTTTGCTTCATTGTATTTTAAATCTTTGACTTGATTCTTGCGATTCTCTAGTCCGCTGTTAGATCTCTGTATAATAATTTTTATTTCAGTCAGTGTATGTTTAATTTCTAGTTGGTCCGTTTTCATCTCCTCTTGGGTCTCACTAAATTTATTGTTTTTTTTTTCTAGAAAATTCTTGAAAAACCTTTGAACTCTATATCCAGTCATTTGCTTTCCTCCATTTCTTTCATTTGTGATCTGTTTCTTTGTCTCTGCATTTTGGCTGCTTTCCTGAGTTGATAGAGTGGCTTTGTGTTTTAAGTGTCCTATTGGGTCCAGTGGCTCTGCCTCCTCAGTTACCTGAGGTGGAGACTCTTGGTGCACTCCTTTGTGGGCTGTATGCATGGTCTTGTTGTAGTTAAGCTTTGATTCTTGTTGGTATCACTGGGAGGAATTGACCTCCAAGACAATTGACTGTGAGGATCAGTTGCGTCTACACTGGAAGAACTTCTGTGCTGGAGACACCCTTGTGAGGTAAGAAGACTTACAAAAGCCTCTGTGCTCAGCTTGGATGGGGCAGAGTCTCAGAGTGGAACAAATAGCAATGGCTTCCTTCCAGCCTCACCCTAAGAGGCATCGGGTCTCAGTGTCCATCAGTAATTGCTGCAAGCACCTCTCAGAGAAAGCCACCCTCAAGTTCTGCCTGCTGCCAAACAGTTCAGTTTCTCCCCTAATGAGTCTGGGTCCCCAGAGTCTCACCCGGAACTGGAGTTCTGTGCAGTCAGGAGCTTTTGTCTCCCTCCCACTTGAGAAAGCCAGCTGTGTACTCAGCTGCCCACCCTCTCCCCACCCACGCCTTGTTACCTTTGCCCTCTGCAGTTCCTCTGAGTCTCAGCATGCTTTTCTCCCTCCTGACAGTCCAGCCTCTCCCCTAATGAGTCTGGGTCCCCAGAATATCACTTGGAACTGGAGTTCAGCGCAGTTGGGAGCTTTTGTCTCCCTCTCGCTTGAGAAAGCCAGCCACACACTCAGTTGCCTGCTCTCTCTGTGCATGCATCTCAGTACCTCTGCCTCCTGCAGCTCCTCTGAGTCTCTGTGAGCCTCTCTCTTTCCTTCTAGTTGTAGAATTTTCACTCAGCCAGCTTTCCTGTGGTTCTGGATGATGTACGTTCTGTCTTTTAGTTGTAGTTTTGAAATTGTTGTGCAAGGTAGCAGTTTAGGGGTTTAGCTATGCCGCCATCTTGGTTTCAAGCTCCATGCAATTTCTTTTTAAAGGTCATGGTTAAGGCAAAGAAGTGAGACTGTCAGTGGGTTCTCTGGGTTAAACCTTTCAGATGAGTATCTGTCCCCCTCCAAGGTGTGAAATCATACTTGGCGTCTGGCATCTAAACCCCCAGAATCCTCAGCCAGGCCATCGCACATTATGTCCACACAGAGTCAAGATAGCTGTGGCTTCTGCATGCATTCAACCAAGATCTTTGCCACTGGAGTTACGAGGAGGTTTGCCCCACTACCTTCCATTCCGCTTCAAGTATCAGAAATGTAAATGTTTACCCAGATAGCATGGCTCAGGAGGTCAGTGTTTGATTCCCATTCAGGGCACGTGCCTGGGTTGTGGGCTCAGTCCCCAGTGTGGGGCATGCAGGAGGTAGCTAATCAATGACTCTCATCATTGATATTTCTATCTTTCTCCTTCTCTCTTCCTCTCTGAAATCAGTAAAAACAAAACAAAACAAAACCATGAAATACAAAATGTTTAATTCGCTAACTATAATAATCCTAACCCTGGAAATACTTATTATAACAGGAAAGCCAGTAAGATCTTTGAAATAGATTTAAAAATATATACATCAACCCATGAAGTGGGAGGGGCAACCCAGATCTCCCCAAGATATAAGGTATTCACAAAATTGAAAAATTATAATTATCTTTTATCACGACTGGATGGTTATTTAAAAAATGGTTTCTTGAAAAATTGCCTTAGCCTATTTTTTCTTTAAAGCTTCTAAAGATGATGGGGGATAGGGAGGGGACGAAGGAGGGTGTGCAGTTTTATTAATTATTACTAGCTGAAATGTATTAGCTACTTTCTATGTTCAAGCACTTCACCTGTCTTATTCCACATAATCTTTACCACAGCCCTTTCAGGGAGCTGCATTTGTGACCCCCCATTTACAGACAAGAAGATTTAGCTCCAGAGAGGTTGAGTCAAGTCAGAGTCACACAGCTGTGAGGTGCCCAACCTCCCAGCTGCCTATGGATGACAATAAACAATGACTACGATTTTCACCCACTGAATTTCAATCCTCAAAAGTAGGCAAACTCATGATTTAGTAGAATGCCTTGTGGTGCACCGAGAGCAGTGGTCGGCAAACTCATTAGTCAACAGAGCGGCAAACCACGACTCGCCACAAGCCACATGTAGCTCGAGAGCCGCAGTTTGCCGACCACTGACCTAGAGCAAATCAAGGCAAGGAATCAAGTTGCAAGATGCAGCTTTAGAAACTGGGACTCCGACTCCCATTTCCTGCATGGTTCCGGGGGGGGGGGGGGGTGGGAGGGTTTGGGGGGCGGCCCCTTCCCCCCTCACCTGGGGCAGCCTGTGGGGTTCTTCCTGAGGACTCTCCCAGCTGCCCCTGTAGCAGCAGCTGCTCTGCTGTCCCTCCCTCCCCGCCTTGGCCTCACAGCTCTGGCAGGCACCCTGCCTCCCTTCCCCTCCTCTCGGGTTTCACCCAGCAGCCAATCAATACATAGTTGTTGAATGAATAAATGAATGAAAGCCGGAATGAACCAACAGCTGTCAAACCAGCAACAGATGGGAAAGTACACAAAGGGGCATAAATAGTAAGCAGCTTGCCTGAAATAGCCTCGGCCTGACCAGTGTATAAATGTCACCAGACTTCATGCTAAGTTGGGGAACATGTATTTGCTTCTGCATTAGAATATCACGTTTCTGACTTCGCATGTCATACTTGGTTGCCTCGATAGGATTCCACACCTCACTGGCTGTGTGACGGGGCCCCGTCGCTTCATCCCCGATCCCTGTTTCCACAGTGACAAAACGGTGCCAGTCAGTCCTACCTACCTCGAGGTTGTGCTAAGGATCAAATAAGGTCATGCCGGGTGGTGCTCGTTAAACCTGTGTCCTCGGATGCTGTCTTCGCCGTGTGTTTATTGCCCCCTGTTATTTGTATCTAATTGTGGGGAGGGATGGGGGGAGACCTAGGTGCATTGTTCAAGAAAGGTGGTGTTGCCCTGGCCAGTGTTGCTCAGTGGTTAGAGTGTTGCCCATGGACTGATGGGTCCTGGGTTCGATTCCTGGTCAAGGGCACATACCTGGATTGCTTGTTTGCTCCCTATGCCTGGTCAGTGTGCATGCTGGAGGCAACTTGTTGATGTGTCTCTCTCACACCGATGTTTTTCTCTCTTTCTCTCTCTCTCTCTCTCTCTCTTTCTCCTTCCCTCCCTTCTACTCTCTCTGAAAAGCAATGGAAAAAATATCCTGCAGAGACCGGTTTGGCTCAGTGGATAGAGCGTTGGCCTGCCGACTGAAAGGTCCCGGGTTCGATTCCGGTCAGGGGCATGTACCTTGCTTGCGGGCACATCTCCAGTGTGGGGTGTGCAGGAGGCGGCTGATCGATGTCTCTCTCTCATCGATGTTTCTGACTTTCTATCCCTCTCTCTTCCTCTCTGTGAAAAATCAATAAAATATATTAAAAAAAAATATCCTCAGGTGAGGATAACAAAAAAACAAAAATAAAACAAGAAAAAAAGAAGGAAGGAAGCCGAGAAAAGGCCCCTGTAAGCCCCAGAGAGTCCAAGGGTTTTGGACTCTTGATCTTCCTTGTCTCAGTCGCCCTTACAACCACCCTTCTGTCAACAGGCTGTCCAGACCGACGGTCAACAACCAGACTGGAGAACGAGGCCAGGCAGTGCCCCTGGAGACAGACATCGCTGAGACAAATGCCTGGCGTGAGCACTAGCACCTGCCGGGGGACATGTCCCCATCCTCCCCGGGGGGCAGCACCCACCCTCCCTTCCCCACCACCCGCAACTGGCGCAAAAAAGGGGAAAAGCACACTCAGGTGCATTGTCTGTGATGCATTCTAACTTGCTGCTCCTCCCTGTGGGGATTTCCCTGGGCTTGGGGGACAATTAGCTGGGGAAGCCAGTAAAAGGGGGCTCTTGCAGGGTCTTCTTTACTCTCCCTCCCCCTCCCCTCTGCTCCCAGTCACCGCCTCCTCTGAGTAAGAGGAAACCCTTTGAAGTGTCTGTGCCACAAACAAGACACTGCTTCCTTTCCTCCCACCATCCTTCTGCGCACACTCCTTTTAAAAACCGAACTCTTCGCAGAAAAATGGTGTCGGTGGGCAGGGGAACGCACGTTTTTTTCATTCCCAGCCCCCCAGGCAAGCATTTCACCCGACCATCCCTTACGTTTTCTAAAAAGTGCAAAGCGAAGTTTCTCCGGCGAAGAAAGACCTAGTATTTTCCCGGGCCTTCTCGCACACAGAGGCCCCTTAGACAATATTTACATCTACGTGTGGGTGAGTGGAGACGGAGCTCGGGGCGGCTGGAATAAGAGAGGCATTGATGGGTTCCAGTAAGGCTGGCCCGACAGGGGAGAGTAAGGATGGTGTAACCCGGGGAGCGAAAAGCATCCGTCACCGAGCTCTCCTGTGTGGCAGGCACGGTGCCGCAGGCTCCACGGATACCTTCTCCTTCTGTCCCCATGACCGCCCCTCCACGTGCGACAAGACAAACAGATGCTCCCGGCTGACAGAGACACAGACAAGTAGGGGGTCTAAAGTCTCCGCCTGACTCCAGGCCCTGCTGCTATTTTTTTTTTTTTTCTGTTAATCCTTACCCGAGGATATTTTTTCCATTGATTTTAAAAGAGAGTAGAAGTTGCCGAAACCGGTGTGGCTCAGTGGATAGAGCGTCGGCCTGTGGACTGAAAGGTCCCAGGTTCGATTCCGGTCAAGGGCACGTACCTTGGTGGCAGGCACATCCCCTGTGGGGGGTGTGCAGGAGGCGGCTGATCGATGTCTCTCTCTCATTGATGTTTCTAACTCTCTCTCCCTCTCCCTTCCTCTCTGTAAAAAATCAATAAAATATATTAAAAAAAATAATAAATAAAAGAGAGTGGAAGGAAGGGGGAGAGACAGAGAGAGAAACACGGATGTGAGAGAGACACCTAGGGCTGAGCCTGCAGCCAAGGTACGTGCCCTTGACTGGAATCAAACTGGGACGGTTCAGTCTGAGGGCCAGCACTCTATCCACACTGAGCCAAACCAGCTAGGGCAAGACCCTGCTACGCTTGTGTGACCCCTGGACCAGCAGCACCGGCCGCTCGTGGTTGCTGCTTAGGACGTGCATTTTATAAGACCCCCGGGCAGCAGCCAGTAGACACAGCCCACTGCTGCTGTTTCTCTTGAAGGTTACTGCGGCTCGGAGCACCTGTCCTAATTCTGACCTTCATAGGACACCGTTTTTTATTTTTCTGCATCTCCGTTGCTCATCTATAAAATGAGGATGACGCAAGATTGCCGCTAAGCATCCAATGGAAATTACAGCACGAACGGCAGCAATGATAAAAAATAAATCGGTTTTCCAAGGGCTGCTACTGAGGGACAATTAGAAGTAATAATGCACTAATTGGATTGCTTGTGTATTTCTTATTTATAATTTCTTATTTACAAGACATTTGAAAAATAAAACGAAGAAAAGATAAGCCTCGCCGGTGTGGCTCAGTGGTTGGTTCGTGCAGAAGGAAATCACTGGTTTGGTTCCTGGCCAGGGCACAGGTCCAGGTTGTGGGCTCAGTCCTCAGTAGGGAGCGTGCAGGAGGCTGCTGAATAATGATGTTGTCTCTCACCAATGTTTCTAGCTAGCTCCCCCTCTTCCATTCCTCTCTCTCTCTAAAATCAATAAAAACGTTTTAAAAAAAATGAAAGAAAGCATGAAAACCCTGCCATCAATAAAACATCAACCCCCTCTCCTGAGAGAACAGCAGAAACATTTAGTTCCATTTCCTTCCAGTATTTTCTCCACACATATGTGCATGTGTAAAAATACGTTATTTTTTTTTACCAGACAGGGATCATTCTGTCTTATGCAGATTTGCACCCTGTATTTTTTTTTTCTCTTCACATTTACATGATGAGCATTTTTAAAACACTTTAAACCAGTGAACACACAAGCTGCCTCCCAGGAATCGGAAAGTTCTTTTCCTGTCGTTTTAATCACTTCCGCTGCGATGTAAGAACTCAGATTGGACCTGCCCTGTGCTCGGGTGTCTCAGGGGAGGACCCGCTGTGTTTGGAGGGAGAGCATCGGGGGGGACTGAGGCAGGCCCAGGACAGCCTCCGGGTTCAGTGGTGTCAGGTCCTGCAGAAGCCCACGTTTGTTCTGGGCGTCACGGCCCCTTTCACCTGAGGGACAGAGAATGACAGGCGGCATTCCAACTGTGCAAGCTTCTTTCTCCAAAGTAGGATCTGTCTGGTTTTTGTTTTTGCCTTGGTATTTAAGTCTCTGTATCCCTGTGCTCAGAACTGTGCCTGGCACATAGTAGGTATCCAATGCATCCGATGGATGAATGGATGGATCAATACATGAGTGAATGAATGAATGAATGAGAAGAAGGTAAACAGCTGCCTAATCCTGTATGATAAAAGCATAATATGCTAACTTTTTAAAAAATAAATGTTTAATTGATTTTTTACAGAGAGGAAGGGAGAGGGATAGAGTCAGAAACATTGATGAGAGAGAGACATCGATCAGCTGCCTCCTGCACACCCCCCACTGGGGATATGCCTACAACCAAGGTACATGCCCTTGACCAGAATATCAAACCTGGGACCTTTCAGTCCGTAGGCCAACGCTCTATCCACTGAGCCAAACTGGTTTTGGCAATATGCTAACTTTCTGACCATTCATTCGACCATTTCTTTTGACTGTTTGACCAGTCACTATGATGGGCACTGACCACCAGGGAGCAGACACTCCAACTGACCGATAGGTTAGCTTGCTGCTGGGGTCCAGCCTATTGGGACTGGGTGAGATGGGCTGGACATGCCCTGGAGCACTCCTGCAATCCCTCCCTGACCAGGGTTTGGGAGGAGCCTGTAATGGAGGAGCCTGTAATGGAGGTACATGCACATGGCCTGAATTGCACTCGGGACCCTTTGGTCCGCAAGCCAACACTCTATCCACTGAGCCAAACCGGCTAGGGCTTATTCAGCTTTTTAAGTTGACAACCAAGAAGGAAGAAAGGAGTCCAACATTCCTCACGACTCTCAGCTGCCCCTTAGTGCAGCTCGTTACCTCTCACCTGGATTCCTGCAAAGGCCTCCTAACTAGCCTCCCTCCTTCCACCCGGGGCCTCCTGCTGTTCTGGGTCAGGTCACTTCTCCGCTCAGATTCAGCTCTGAGCAGAATCTAAATCCAGATCTGCGAGGGCCTGCTGACATTCCCTGCCACCATGCTGATTTCATCTCCTGTTACTTATCTCTGTGTGCACTCCAGCCACCCCGAGGTCCCAGCAGTTTCTTAAGTGCACCAAGGACACTTCTGCCTCAGGGCCTTTGCCCCTGCTGATCCCGCTGCCAGAACAGAGGCATGCTACCCCCCCTCCCTGCCCCCAATGTGGCTGCTTGCCTCACTCACTTCCTCGGGGTTTCTGCTCAAATGTCACCTTGGTCTCCCCTGACTGGCCCATCTAAAAAGATAACACCATCCCCCCCTTCCCCAAAAAACCCTCCTGCCCCACTTCACTTTCTAACCCTACCTATTTCTCTTCACAGCATCTCTCACCACATGGTATTCTACAGATTTGTTTCTTCCCTTCCCAAGTAGAATAACAGCGCCATGAGAATAAGAATGCTTGCTTAGGGCCGGTCATTCATTGTCAAGTGCCTCGAATGCTGCCTGGATCTATTTCCCTTCCTTTTCTCCCTCCCTCCCTCCCTCCCTCTCTTCCTCCCTCCCTCCCTTCCTTATCTTCCACCTGAGGACATACTTGGGGATGGGGGTGGAGGAGAGAGAGAGAGAGAGAGAGAGAGAGAGAGAGAGAGAGAGAGAGAGAGAGAGAGAGGTATTATTTGGTTGCCTTTTCAGATGTGCCCCAACCAGGGCAGGGATTGAACCCAAACCCAGGCATGTGCCCTGACCAGGAATCGAACCAGCGACCTTTTGGTACACAGGACAACGCTCAACCAACTGAGCCGCTCCGGCTGGTCCCTACTTTATTTCTACTTTATTTTTGAAAAAGTAAATATTGAATGGATCATAAAGAACAGCAATGGCATAATTTATTTTGATTCTTTTACAGTCCTATTACCATTCTTCCAGTATAGTATCCCTCTGTATTATTATTAATTTTTTTTTTTACAGGGCTTTCATTTCAAAGGAAAATCCAAACTCGGAATGACTCGGCAGTTGTAAACAGATTCTGAAATGCAATAAAACATGTAATGATTTTTTCATTTGCTCCACAAACAAGGCTATGTAATAGCCGGCCTCTGATTCTGCCTTCATGTCCCCGAGTTTCCCGCTCCATTTTAAGGCGGGACAAGTATGGTGAGTGTGTGTGTGTGTGAGAGAGAACATTCGGTACTGTTCTTTCAGGTTTAGCCACTGGACTTTGGGACAGGTTACAAGGACCTGAAGGTTAAACACCAGGGTTTACAACATTCAGGGACTTGAGAGAGGACTTAAAAAAAAATATTTGAAACTTGGTAATCTCATGTAAAACTTAACAGTTTTCAGTTTAGCTTACTTAAAAACAACTGCGTAACTTCCAAAAACAAAACAAAACAAAAAAACAACACTGCAATTTCAATAACAAAGCAGCAGTGCCCTTAGTAATGATATACTTTCATTGAATGAATGGCTCTGTCAAGCTACAATGCCCGGGAAAGAAGGAGGGCGTTTCATGAACTGCACACATGCTGATGGTTATGCCTCTGAAATGACCTTCACAATCTCACTCAAGCCCTGTCTTAGGTATCTCTCAGACTTGACCGTCAGAGAATTACCTGGGGAAACTGATTCGTCTGTTTGGCTCAGTGGATAGAGCATCGGCCTGTGGACTGAAGGGTCCCAGGTTCAATTCCAGTCAAGGGCACACGCCTAGGTTTCAGGGTCAGTCCCAGTAGGGACTGTGCAGGAGGCAGCTGATCAATGATTCTCTCTCATCATTGAGGTTTCTATCTCTCTCTCCCTCTCCCTTCCTCTCTGAAATCAATAAAAATACATTTAAAAAAAAATTGCAGACTGGTGGTCCCACCTTCAAGGATCCAGATGCAATACAGTTGGCGAAGTTCCAAGAGCTGCCTGGGAAAGCCAGTCCCCTGGGCCTGTGACCCAGCCACAGAGAAACTCGGCCAGATCAGGCGCCACACCCACCCTGAAGCACAAACAGCGCCTGGGGGCAGCCCTGCTCGGGGGGAGATGGCTCCTTCTTTCCCCTGGAATGCGGGCCTGGGAACGGACTGTGGAATCTCCCCAGAAAGGAGGGCAGATTAGCAGAGGCAGACGCCCTGGGGGTATGGCCCTCAGACAGACTGACTCAAAAGCACCGAGCATTTCACAAGTTCTCCTTTTTTTTTTTTGATGATCAGCTTCAAAAGATAAATTCTTTTTTAATCTTGTCAAGATAAGTTGTAGAATAACAGATGAGCAATGACACGTCCCTTTAAAGTTTGAGACTCTGTGGGACTACCCAATCAATGGCCGTGGCCCCTCTGGACCCCTTGTGGGGTCATACCGCTCATTTCTGGTATTAGCGCAGTCCCTGGGAAGATGAACCTAGCTCCTCCAGCAGAGGAGATGAGTGGCCAATTTTACCAGATTTGGGGGGGGGGGGGGGGGGGAGAGAGGACCCTGTAATACTAACTCATATATTCCAAGACCTGTTACTGCCTATGAAAATAATTCTATTCAGAATTGTGATAGGGGTGGTATCATGTTTATGTTGCCTTTCCCCACCATTCAGCTTATTCTCCATTTTCATGGTTTCAAAAATCCATAAATCATCCATGTACACTGTCAATGAAAAAGGGGTTCTATAACAACCCTGACGAGTGACTGAAAGTAACCTCACAGGGTAATCTGATCATGAATTCCTAACTGGGCGGGTCATGGAGAGCAGTAATTTCCCAGACCTATAACTTTTTTAGTCAAAAGGTTTACCTTTCTTTGTCTTAAAGGGCCCTGCCTCTTGTTCTTGTGCCAGAGTGATTTTTTTTTTTTCAGATCCCCAGGAAGCATAACCACCCCAAAGGGAGCACGTGGCCTTGTTAACTAACCTGCCATCCGATCACAGAGATCTCCCTGCCTTGCTTTCTCCCTCCTTCTTGTAACCGTCCTGACATTCCCTCCTTAATTCCAAATGTAGAAAAGAAACGGCAGAATTGTCATCCTCGGGAGCATTTGAGACCTTGCTTTCTGGCATGTCATCAGTTTGGCTCAAATACACTCTCATAAAAATTCTCTACAGGTTTTGGATGTTCTTACATCAATAATACTCATGGTTAAAAACAAACAACAGCCGAAACTGGTTTGGCTCAGTGGATAGAGCGTCGGCCTGTGGACTGAAAAGTCCCGGGTTTGATTTCGGTCAAGGGCATGTATCCTGGTTGCGGGCACATCTTCATGGGGAGTGTGCAGGAGGCAGCTGATCGATGTCTCTCTCTCATTGATGTTCCTAGCTCTCTATCCCTCTCCCTTCCTCTCTGTAAAAAAAATCAATAAAATATATTTTAAAAAAAAGATCATGCATGTCAATAGCTGATTAGAATAATTATAAAAAAAGAAAATTAAAAAAAATAACAAATAAAAACAAACAACAGATCAAATGGAAGTACTAGTATATCAGTCAAGGAGAAAATCTCCTTCAATCTTTCTCAATTCTAGTCCCACATCCAAAGCAGCTATGGTTTCCAGGTTGGTCTATATCATTCCAGACCATTTTCTATGCATTAAAAAAAAAAAAAAAAAAAAAAAAAAAAAAAAAAAGTCAGGATCCAAGATGGCAGCAGAGTAGGTGAAGTTATACTCACCTCCTCCTGGGACCACACTGGAATTACAACTAAAATATAGAACAATCAACCTGAATAACCAACTGAAGGCTAGCTGAACAGAAGTCTTATAACCAAGGATTGACAGAAGTCACATCAAGACTGAAAACCCTCCCCCCACTCCTCCTCCTGTTCCCCCAACCCCTCCCCCCGACCCCATCCCCGCCTAAGAACGTCCATTAGGGCCAAGAGGAGGAGGTGCTCAGATTGGCTCACAGACCTGGGAAGCAGCTCCTCACTCAGCCTGAGCAGAGACGTCCTTTCCAGTTCTTTCTATCCGAACAGCCAACTTTTCTTAGTATGATGGGCCTCCGCCTCCATCATCTCCAACCCTTGCAACCATGCTACTGGGAGGTATTATTTCATCCCTTTAATCCAGCGATGGTGACATTGAGGCTGGGAGACTTGAAGTCAGAAGCCACGGAAGTCACAAGTGGCAAAACCAGGATTCCAACAGGATACTGTTTCATAGTAAAACTGCTGTTCAATGCTGTTCACTTCGATAAGTTACCCAGCGGCTCAGCCTCAGTTTCCCATTCATGAAAAAGGAACAGTGATAGCTTTCACCTTGCAGGGAGGATGGACTAAAGATGTGTAGACCTGCGCTGCCCACGGTGACAGCCACTGTCCGCATGCCCACTGGGAAGGTGGTTGGTCCAAACGGAGAAACATGCTCTGTGTGAAATGCAGGCCAGGTTCCACAGGCTTCATATGAAGAAAAGATTGTAAGCTATCTCCTCAACTCTTTTTTTTTAAAAAAGATACTGATTTCAGAGAGGAAGGGAGAGGGAGAGAGAGAGAAATATCAATGATGAGAGAGAATCATTGATTGGCTGCCTCCCTACTGGGATTGAGCCCACAACCCCAGGCATGTACCTTTGACTGGAATCAAACCCAGAACCATTCAATCCCTAGGCCAACACTCTACCCACTGAGCCATACAGCCAGACCTATCTCCTCAACTCTTGGTATCGATTAGATGTGTAGATGCTAATATTTGGTTAAAAAAACACATGATTGCCTGGCTGGAATGGCTTGGTGGTTGAGTGTTGACCTATGAATCAGGAGGTCACTGCTCAATTCCTGGTCAGGGCACATGCATGGGTTGTGGGCTCAATTCCCTAGGAGGGGCATCCAGGATGTAGCCAATTGATCATTCTTTCTCATCAGTGATGTTTCTCTCTATCCCTTCCTCTCTGAAATGAATAAAAAAATTATTTTAAAAAAGAAAAAACTATTAAACTATTAAAATGAGTTTTCCCTGTTTATTTTTACTTTATTTTTTAAAATATGTTTTATTGATTTTTTTACAGAGAGAAAGGGAGAGAGATAGAGAGCTAGAAACATAGGTGAGAGAGAAATATCGATCAGCTGCCTCCTGCACACCTCCTACTGGGAATATGCCCGCAACTTGGGTATATGTCCTTGACATGAATCAAACCTGGGACGTTTCAGTCCACAGGCCGACGCTCTATCCGTTGAGCCAAACTGTTCAGGGCTGTTTTTAGCATTTAAAAAATATATTTTTATTGATTTTAGAGAGGAAGGGAGAGGAAGAGTGAGATGGAAACATCAACGATAAGAGAGAATCATTGAATGGCTGCTTGCTGCATGCCCCCTACTGGGGATCAAGAGGCTGCTTCCTGCACACCCCATACTGGGGATCGAGCCCAAAACCTGGGGATGTGCCCTTGGCCAGAATCAAACCCGGGATCCTTCAGTCTGCAGGCTGTGGCTCTATCTACTGAGCCAAACCGGCTAGGGCTGTTTTTACTCTTTAATGTGGCTGCTAGAAGTTTTATTGCACAGTGGTTTGCATTGCATTTCTTGTGGACAGCCCTGAATTAGCCCCTTCCTTAGACCCTTCCTGTGTGAACACAGAGAGGCTGTCCTTATTGTTACCGAGACAGCTCAGCTTGGCGTGTCCCCTGTCAGGACCTGGCAATCCCACCATTTCTTTTATTTCTTGGGTCAGATACTTCCTCTGTGTGACCTCATTTAATCCTCACCACAGCCGCTCTGCAATTTTATGATTTTTTAAAAACCTCTTTCCCTCTCCTTGCTGATATTTTTCCTCTCCCAGTTGGACTCCCTGAAAGGCGTGGTGAGAGCATCCTCTGAAAAGAGCAGGCAGCGAGGCATTCTCCAAGGGCAACGGGGAAAGGGAAGCGGGGAAGACAGTGCTGATGCCCAGAGCTGCAGAGGATGCAGCTGGATGCAGCCGGAGAAGCAAGGAAAGAGTCTATCTGATTGCTGAATCCGGGGACAGGGTAAAGGAGAGCTAGCCTCTTCCCCAGGGGAAGGCCTGGGTACCCTTCAGTGCAGCGGTTCTCAACCAGTGGGTCGAGACCCCTTTGGGGGTCGAACAACACTTTCACAGGGGTCGCCTAAGACCATCGGAAAACACAGATATTTACATTACGATTCATAACAGTTGTAAAATGACAGTTATGAAGTAGCAACGAAAATAACTTTATGGTTGGGGGTCGCCACCACATGAGGAGCTGTATTAAAGGGTCACAGCGTGAGGAAGGTTGAGAACCACTGCCTTCAGCAGAAGGTTGTCCTGAAGAGGGCTGGCCTTCCCGGGTGGCATGCTGCCCACATAGACCTGGCTCCTTCCTGCAAATCCAGGCTCACCACAGATCTCAGGTCACCGCCCATGTCAAAGAGAGACCATGGGTCTCGTCAGCAAAGTGCAGAAAACTCCGGATGCCCTCCTCGTGGAGCCTTACCAAAGTAGGTTCGTTTGAAGGTGATCACAGAGATGTTCCTCCCGTTACATGTTCAGGATGCTGCTTCCGATGCCCCACCAGGAGGAGAACAAAGTGGACTCTTCTGGACTGAGTCCTGCCTGGTGGACAGGAATCACATGCTTTCCCTGGGAAATGTGCCACCTCACACTCGGCCGCAGGGGGACAAAGGAGCATGCTTTCACGTCTTCTGGCCACTCACTCCCTGGTGGTTCTGAAACGTGGACTTTCCTGTGAAAGGAAAGATCCCTCGCCCTTTCTGAAAGGGTATCACATGACTCTCCGTGGCCCGGGGCAGCCCTGGCACCCTCCACAGGGACATGTGTGTGTGTGCTCCGGGGCTGGGCGCCAGGCTGGCCGGCTGCCCGACGCCTCTGCCCATCTGCCACACGCAGGGCCCGGCCCCAGCGCCTGCCAGCCCAGGGCGGCAGGAAGGCTGCTCAGGGGCAAAGACGGCCATTGCTGCTGTCCCAGCAGCGGGCACCCTGCCTAGGAATGAACCTCGGGTCACCGCACCCCCGCTGGCTGCCTGACTCTGGACGTTTGTGTCCAGAGGAGCGAGGTTAGAAAGGCCAGTCCCGGCAGCTTTCCTGGACAGACAAAAGGACAAACAATGTGTGGTCTGAAAAGCGTGCGCCGTGGGGCTGATGAGGCGTGTCTTCGTTGTTGGGGTGGCCTTGACGGTGGTGGTGAGTTTCGTGGGCTGGGCTGTGGGGCCTTGGTGACAGCACCTGAGGAAGCCAGCTTGTTCCCCCCAGCTCTGATCCTGGCTAGCCCAAAGTTCAGGGTCCCCCAAGGGGGTCCCCAAGTTGAGGAAGCAATGCGTCTTAAAAGTTATGAGAATTGGCCGATCTTATTTTTTTTTTTTTTTAATCCTCACCTGAGGATATTTTTCCATAGATTTTGAGAGAGAATGGAAGAGAGAGGGAAAGACAGAGAGAAGCATCGAGGTGAGAGAAACACATCCATTGGTGGCCTCCTGCACACTCCCCGACAGGGCCCGGGCCCTAGAAAAGCCTGCAACCCAGGCACATGCCCTTGACTGGAATCGAACCCAGGACCCTGCTCCTGGCTCAGGTCGGCTGTCTTCTCACTGTATCCTCACACAGCAGAAGGGACAACGGAGCTCATGTTCTCTCTCTCTCTCTTTCTCTCTCTCTCTCATTGAGATATAATTGACACATAACATTGTTGTAGTGTATGACAACAACAATTTGATATATGTATATATTGTGAAATGATTACCACAGTAAGTTTAGTTCACATCCATCACCACACATAGTAACAATTTTTTAACTAAACTTAAATTTATTTACTTATTTATTTAATATATTTTACTGATTTCAGAGAGGAAGGGAGAGGGAAAGAGAGAGCGAGAAACATTAATGACGAGAATCATTGATCAGCTGCCTTCTTCATGCCCTCTACTGGGACTTCAGTCTGCAACCAGAGCATGTGCCCTGATTGAGAATTGAACCTTGACCTTCTGGTTCATAGGTTGATGGTCAACCACTGAGCCATGCTGGCCAGGCAAAAAAAATTATTTATTAATGAGAGAGAGAGAGAGATATTTACTTATTGTTCCACTTATTTATGCATTCATTGGTTGATTTTTCTATGTGCGCTGACCAGGGATTGAACCCACAGACAGTTGATATATGTAAAAAACATATGTATGTATATATCTTTACCATATGAAAAGGAACACAAAATACCTTAAGTATTTCATATATACAGTTATGTACATATAATTATTTCTGGATGGGATTGTGTGTAACATGTCTTTACTGTGTTTCACCTGTCTTTTCTATGGCGAGCATGTATCACTTAAGGACAAAATAAATGCTGTTTTAAAACTACATCACAGCTGACAAATCTTGAAATGTAAGCAGACTTAAGAGAAGGCAAGTTGAGAGCAAATAAGCATTAAAAAAACAAACAAAACCACAAGCAATATCCTCAAACACCCCTTGACCAATCGCTCTGGGGCTGGTCACTCCTGTGTTTCTGTCAGATATATGGTGGCTGCGAGGCAAGTCCTTTCTAGGGAAAGGCACTGAAAACATGGCTGGATCATGCATTTGTTCTAAGTGGCTGTGAAACTGTTAGAAATGGAGCCTGCATTCTGTTAGGTTGAAAAAAAATTTTTTTTTTTTGCAGCGAAATCGGTCATTTTAATAGTAAAGTCAATCTAAAATTATGCAAATCAAGCAAATAACAGAATGGGAACTATCTGTTCTTTAATTCTACATTGTATTTTTTGTCATTTTTAAGCTCTCAAAATTAGTCAAGGGGCACAGAATGATGCATACTTGGAAGATGCACAAAAAATTACGTTGGGGCCGATAAAAATGAATCCTACACAGAAAGTGAGGAAGAACCAGCACTCTGTGGTCACGGGAAGCAGTTGAAGCAGGCACCTGCATTATTCTCTCAGTTCCGCTTCAATCGAGTTTTATTCCAACAATTCAAAGAACCAGCCCATTAAAAATATTAAGCTCAAGGAAAAAGCAATTATTATTTTAAAAGCACAAAGTACTGAAACAGGCTTTACAATAAAATCTGTGCCTTACTTAGTCTGTATGTTATTATTTCAACGAGAGGCCTGATGCATGAAAATTCATGCAAGAGGAGGCCTTCCTTTCCCCGGCTGCTGGCACCAGCTCCCTCTCGCACCTGGGACCCGGGCTGGCCTCACTCCAGCTGCCAGCAGGTACCTGGGACCCAGGCTTCCCTTCGGCCCCAGCTTCATCTGGAAGGATGTCCAGTCTAATCAACGTATTGCCCCTTTATTATCGTAGACTAGTAGCCCTGCACATGAATCTGTGCACTGGGAGCTCTCTGCAGGGCCTGGCCACTCAATGCCCACTGCCCAGAGGCTCTCCGTGGCCCAGAGGCCCATCCATGGCTGGGAGCAGAACACTTGCCTTGTTACCAGGGTGACAAAGGAAGCATTCCACACCCTGGCCTGGCGCAGAATGCTTGCCTCATCGTTGCAGCGACAAAGCAAGCATTCTGCCAGGCCACTCTTACTGCCCCCTCTCAGTGGCCACCCCCCTGAGGACTGGGGGACTCCGGTGTGGCTGAGAGGACCGGGCATCGCCATCTTGTGGCTATGGGTGCTGCCATCTTTGTGACGGAGCAACAATTAATTTGCATATTACACTTTTATTAGATAGGATTTTTTGTTTGATGTACAGTGGTACCTCGAGATATGAGTTTAATTCATTCTGTAACCTTGAGACTTGGGAAACTATGAGACGCTCAAGTCACGGTAAACTGGTGGGTCGTGTGCAGCTGGCCCATCCGTGTGATTACTCCTATCTCATATTTCAAAGCAAAAATCGCTCGCTCAACGGCTATCTCAAAAATCTCGTATGTTAGGGCACTCGTATCTCGTGGTACCCCTGTAGTTAAATATTCCAGACCCATTATTCTATGGTTTGCAAGAGAGTTTAACAAGTGCTTGGGTTTCATGGCCAAAATGATTCCCAGACAGCTGTCTTCTCCTTATGAAGTTGACAAAAGAAGTAACTCATTTATTGGACAGACTCAGTTCTCCAATTTGGGGACTTTGGAACCTGTCAGCCCAGCAAAGCAATGAGCTCTAGGAGGGCAGGGACTGTCTTAAACTTTATGAATATACTATCCTCCCTGGGCTAAGTAGAGATTGATGGAATGAGTGACAAACATAGAAGGCAGCGCCGAGAACTAATTTTATGAATTAGTTTTGTTAGAAATTAAAAACACTATACTTTGTTATTAAATACAAAGAGAAAAACGGTAGCATCCCCGAAGAGAAATCCGGCAGACAGAGCCTGAACCAAGTGACCAAAGTGGACATCATCATAAGGGGACACATGGATGCCACACCTCAAGGACAGATCACGCTTGGGATATTCCTGCCAAAGAGGCACAACCTGAATCGAATCCTGAGGACAGAGTCAGACAGACCCACAGTGAGAGACAGTGTGCAGAACACGGGGCCTACACTCTTCCGAAATGGCAATGTGAGGAAAGCCCAAAAAGAAAAGAAAACCATTTTACTTTATTATTATTACTTTCATATATATATATTTAAAATATATTTTGTTGATTTTTTTGCAGAGAGGAAGGGAGAGGAATAGAGTTAGAAACATCAATGAGAGAGAGACATCGGTCAGTTGCTTCCTGCACGTCCCCTACTGGGGATGTGCTCGCAACTAAGGTACATGCCCTTGACCGGAATCGAACCTGGGACCCTTCAGTCCGCAGGCTGACACTCTATTCACTGAGCCAAACTGGTTTAGGCTACTTTCATATATTTTTGTTGATTTCAGAAAGGAAGAGAGAGAGAGCTAGAAACATCAAGGATGAGAGAGAATCATTGATTGGCTGCCTCCTACATGCCCCATACTGGGGATCACGCCTGCAACCTGGGCATGTGCCCTTGACCAGAATAGAACCTGGGACCTTTCAGTCCATAGGGCCGATGATCTATCCACTGAGCCAAACCAGCTAGGGCAAGAGAAAACAATTCTAAAGGCTAAGAGACGGTTCCAGATGAAAGGAGAGTAAAGAGACTTGACAACTAAATGCACTGTACAATTCTGGATCTTGAATTGGGAGGAAAATCACTGGAAATGACATCAGTGGGAAAATGGCAAAATGTGAATGTGGACTGCAGCTCAGATAACAGTATTGCGTTAATATTAAATTTCCTGAGATTGATCATTATTACTGGAGTTATGTAAGATGTATTTGTTCTTAGGGGATACATGCTGAGATATTTGGTTGGCATAAATGGCTCAGAAAATGAATATAGACTATATATATAGTCTCATAAGTCTTAGTGCAGCTTTTAAAAATTAAGATGAGATCCACACAACAAAATTAATCACTTAAAAATGTACAATTCAGTGGCGCTGAACACCTTCACAACGTTGTGCATCCATCTCCTCTGTCTAGTTCCAGCACATTCGCATCATCCCCAAAGAAAACCTCATACCCACTAAGCAATCACTTCCCAGCCCCATCCTCCCCCAACTCCCTGGCAACCAACAGCTTGCTTTATTTTCCTACTAGAGGCCTGGTGCACGATATTCGTGCATTGGAGGGGGTGTGTCCCTCAGCCCGGGACCCCACCAGGGATGTCCCACTTCTGGCTGAGCAGTGCTCCCCCTATGGAAGCACACTGACCATGAGGAGAGAGTTACCGCATTAAGCATCTGCCCCCTGGTGGTTAGTGTGTGTCATAGGAACTGGTCATTCGGCCGTTGGGTCGATTTGCATATTAGGGTTTTATTATCTAGGATAGATTTACCTATTCTGTATATTTCATGTAAACAAAATCATATATGTTAAGTTTAAGAAGCCATTTATGTCTGGCTTCTTATACTTAACATCTTTGTTTTTGAGGGTCATCTGCATTGTAGCATGTATCAGGATTTCATTTCTTTTTACAGCCGAATAATTATTGCGTTGTATGTATATACTGCATTTTGTTTATCCACGTACTCATTGATGGGTGTTTGAGTTGTGTTCCAAAATATGTGTTTTCAATTATTTTGGGTATGTGCCCCAGGAGTGACATTGCTAGGTTTACCTTTAATACACACACATACACACACATATTATTTTTTTTCCTAGTTACAGATTATTTATTTTGTGTGTTTTTTTTTAATTTTTTTATTGTGTTACATGTATACATATCTTCCCATTGCATATATATATTATTGCTTTCAGAAATGAAGGGAGAGGGAGAGAGGTATAGAAACATCCATGATGAGAGCCTATCATTGATCAGCTGCCTCCTGCACGCCCCACACTGGGGATCAAGCCCAAGCCCGCAACCGGGCCATGTGTCCTGATGGGGAATTGAACCTGACCTCCTGGTTCAGTGGTCAGCAAACTTGTTAATCAACAGAGCGGCAAACCGTAGCTCAAGAGCTGTATGTGGCTCTTGAGCCGCAGTTTGCCGACCACTGTCCTGGTCCACAGGTCGACGCTCTATCACTGAGCCATGCTGGCTGGGCTAGGTTTAACTGTTAAAGAAATTTCCAAAATGTTTTTCAAAGGGGTTGCATCATTTTCCTATTTTTTCCTATTATTACAGCTCTTCTCAAAGTTTGAAATTATTTCAAAGTGAAAAGCTTTTTTTTTTTTAAAAAAAAGAGTATGCGCACCCAGGCAGCAGGGAAAGGACACCCCAGTCCACAAAAGTGGGGAAGTGATGACAGCGAGCCTGTGAAGGGAGGTGGCGAGAGTGACAGGCAGGCGCAGCTTTCGGGGAGATTCCAGAGGGGAAATTTCTAGCAGGGGTGACGCGATGTGAAAGTGCCACCCAAGCACTCCCATGACCAGACAGCCCAGCCAGGTGGAGGGAACCGTGGTGCAGCCAGACTTCCTTTCCTCCTTCAGGGGTGTCCTTAGCATCCCCGGGGGGTACACAGTCCCTTCGGTGACGGAATGGATGAGTGTGCACTGCCAGGAACACGCCTTTTATAAACGCGCTCCTGTGGGAAACTGCCCTGGCTCTCCCAGCGCTCAGCCTGACTGCCTGCTGCTGGGACCACATAGGTACAAAGAGGATGCTGTCCACCTGATCGGACCGTTCTGCAGACTGAAGAACCTGAAGGTGAGCCCCGGGCCATGGGGCTCAGTGGGTCAGCAGGCCTAGTCCCCTGCACCGAAGGCTGTGGGTTCAAATCCTGGTCGGGGCACTTCCCTGGATTTCAGGCTTGATCCCCAGTGGGGCGGAGAGGGCATGAGGGAAGCAGCTGATGGATGTTCTGCTCTCACATCAATGTTTCTTTCTCTCTCCCTCTTCCTCTTTCTCTAAAAAAAAAAATAAAAAAAAATGGATAAAAATATTTTTAAAGAAGAACAGGAATGTGAAAAGTCTCAACATTGTAAAGCACGGGTAGACCTTGAGGATGATAACCAAGGCCTTTAAATCCAGGTCACATCACGCTTGCCAGTTTCTCTTGCTGCCCAGAGTGTGGCCCCCAGAAGCCATCCAGGGGGTGCCCTAGGAGCTTGTGAAAAAATGCAGGCGCTCAGGCCCACCCAGCTGGCTGGACCGGAACCTGCATGTCAACGAGATCCCTGGGTATCTGGCATGACCCTTACCGTTTAAGATTCCTAACCTTTTCTCATTTTAATGGTCACCTGGGACTGCTTACCCAAGAATTCGGGTGCCCGTGCCCTCCCTCCCTGAGTCTAAGGTGAGGCCCTGGAATGTACATTTTTAACAAGGCTCCTGGAGTCTTCTGGCCAGGTGAGTTTGATAAGCAATACTTCACACGCAGTTTTAAAGACGAAGGCGGAGATCGACCTCGTGGAGAGAGAGATTGTAAACACCTTTTAGGACGGTGACCTTTAGCTCTAGGACCTCTGAAATGCCTGGGGTTTCAGGGAGGATTAGCAGGCGCAGGGCCTCACAGTTTCTTGCCTGTCTCGGACCAAGCTTCGCTGAACGCCATGTTCTTTCTACTTTAACCCTAATATGAGACGAGGAGCATTGCAATTCCTTGCTCCTGGGAGAGGGTCCCTCAGCCAGTAAGTGGTGTTAGGACCTGGGTTCAGAACAAGTTCTCTCTGCTGCCCTGAGGCCATGCAGCCCGGACCTGTCACACATCCCTGCCCTGAGGTCCCACCCCCTTCCTCCTCTCCTGCCTCTGGCCCTGGGGACGTGGAAGCAGAGAACATTCCCATTCCCCCGGGGCTGAAGGGCTTGGGCTGGCTCCCAGCACTGGTTATCCCATTTCTCTAAACCTCAACTTACTTAGCTGTAAAATGGGAATGCCATCCAGGCAGGGTGAAAGGAAAGGCGTTTCTGTGAATTAAAGAAAAAACTCAGAGCTTTGAGAAAACCCTAAATTTCCTGGCACATCATATGTGTTCCAGGAATTTTAGCTATTTCTGTGATTATTTTATGGGAGCTGCAGCAGGAAACTCAAGTTATGGCTGAAAACTAAAGAGATGTAGCTTGCAGTGGGTACCACCTCCTTTGGAGTAGGCATCATTCCGCCAAGAGTCAGTCGCCTGTAACTCTGCCCCATGCCTGGTTTGCAAGACATATTAGTTACCTGTGCCTTCTGCTATATGTTGCCACAAACTTGGGAGGGTTTTTTTTTTTTAATATATTTTATTGATTTTTTACAGAGAGGAAGGGAGGGAGATAGAAAGTCAGAAACATCGATGAGAGAGAGACATCCATCAGCCGCCTCCTGCACGCCCCACAGTGGAGATGTACCCGCAAGCAAGGTACATGCCCCCGACCAGAATCAAACCTGGGACCTTTCAGTCTGCAAGCTGATGCTCTATCCACTGAGCCAAACTGGTCTTGGCAACTTGGGAGGTTTAAAACAATAGAAAAGCGTTCTCTCACAGTTCTAGGGGCCAGAAGTCCAAACTCAGAGTGCCGGCAGGCCTGCACTTCCTTCAGACTGGATGCATGTCAAACCCATGGGCCGTGGGCCTCATTTCTTTGGTCTTTGAGTTTGAAATACTTGCTCCAGAGGTTAGGAAGCATCCTTCCTGGCTTCTTCAGGTTTCTGATGGCTTCGGGTACTCCTTGGTCTGTGGCAGCGTAATTCCAACCTCTGCCTCCACACTCACACGCCTTTTCTCCTATGTTTCTGTGTGTCTTCCTTTCTGTCTCTCTTTCTTTTTTTAAAAAAATATATTTTATTGATTTTTTTACAGAGAGGAAGGGAGAAGGATAGAAAGAAACATCGATGAGAGAGAGACATCAATCAGCCTCCTCCTGCATGCCCCCTACTGGGGATGCGCCCGCAACCAAGGTACATACCCCTGACTGGAATCAAACCTGGGACCTTTCAGTCCGCAGGCCGATGCTCTATCCACTGAGCCAAACAGTCTCGGCTTTTCTGTCTCTTATAAGGACTTTTGTCATTGGATTTAGGGTTCACCCAGATCATCCAAGAAGATGTCAAATTGAGACCCTTAACATCTGCAAAGGCCTTCCCCCAAGGAAGGCTGCACTCACAGGCTCTGGGGGTTAAGAGGTGGACATGCCTTGCTCCGGCCAGGGCGGCTCTGTTTGTTGGAGCATGGTCCCCTATGCTGAAAGGTCAAGTGCTGGAAACTAAACATTGTCTCACTAATAGAAAGATGTGAGCAGGAGACCAGAAGGCTGGTCAACCTTAATTGCTCTGAAAGGTCAGAGTTAATCACTCAGTGTTTAGTTGAAACATTGTTAGCTGAAGCAGCCTCTACCTGTTTGTTTCATGTGAATTTCTGTCCTTGTAATATCCTGCCTAAAGGCTACTGGCGTGTCCCAAAGTTTTAATAAAAGAGAGAAAAAGGCAAGAGGTAGTCCTTTCCACTAGAGCAGTGGTTCTCAACCTTCCTAAGGCCGCGACCCTTGCATACAGTTCCTCATGTGGTGGTGACCCCCAACCATGAAATTTTGCTACTGTTATGCATAGTGATGTAAATATCTGCATTTTCCGATGGTCTTAGGCGACCCCTGTGAAAGGGTCGTTCAACTCCCAAAGGGGTTGCAACCAACAGGTTGAGAACCGCTGCACTAGAGGAAGGCTCCCGCCTGGCCCCCCAATATCGCCAAATTAATACTTTTCCAGTCTCTCTTTTCATTTTCATGCGGCCTCCTCCAGAACCCGAACCCTGAACCATGCGGGACGTGGAAAGGGGCTTCCACAGTCGAGGGTTCGATTCCTGGTCAGGGTACATGCCCAGTTTCAGGTACAATCCCAGATGCAATCCGGGTCAGGGTGTGTACAGGTGGTAGCCAACTGATGTTTAGCTTTCTCTCTCTCTCTCTCTTTCTCTTTCTCTCTCTCTCTCTCTCTCTTCTATCTCTCCTATCTCTCAAATCAATAATACTAATAAAAAAAATGTGGACATGTATTCTTTGGAGTTACAATTCAGCCTACTACCCTAGGCATGGAATGTGTCCCACTTCTCTCACCCAGGAGCGAGGTTTGTAGAAATGGGACCAGAGACTAAGTCAGCGCCTCTGTCTGTCCTGGCCGCTCTGCTCTCGGTTTCCCCTTGCTCCCAACATCAGGAGCCCCAGCTCTGGAGCCCTCACCATGGCTCAGCTCCTTCCAGGTTTCCCAGTCCAAATGCCCAAGTATGGGAAGGTCCTGGCCAGCCTGGGGACAGCTTCCTGTCACGTGTCTGTACCGGCTCCTGTCCCCTGGGGTCTTGAGGAGGTGGCAGGGGATTGGGGCTCAGGCCACACAATTCAGTGCATGGTCCTGGTAACAGTCTCCCTCAGAAGGAACGCATTTGAGCGGACATCTCTTGCACAGACCCTTAGAGGAGAATGTGCTGGAATCCTGGATTCCACATCGACGCTTAGACTGTGCTCCATTTATCCAAGTGCCAAACTCCATTAAAAAAAAGAGTATATTTTATTGATTTTTTACAGAGAGGAAGGGAGAAGTTAGAGAGTTAGAAACATCAATGAGAGAGAAACATCAATCATCTGCCTCCTGCACCACTTTTCACTGGGGATGTACCTGCAACCAAGATACATGGCCTTGATTGGAATAGAACCTGGGACCTTTGAGTCCGCAGGCTGACACTCTATCCACTGAGCCAAACCGTTCAGGGCCCAACTCCTTTGTACCAGGCAAGCACACTTTTGGGGAGACATGCAGCATCGATCCTGGGGTCACGCTATAACGGAGGCTCTGGTGGGTACTGATCTAATCAAAACAGGAGGTAGCCAACTGATGTTTAGCAGTCCATTTGTTGAGCGTCGCGTTCATTTCTCGTTGAATCTTTGTGATCACAGCTCTGCCCCAGCCCATAGAGGAGGAGATCAAGGCTCATAGCAGCTAATGACTTGCCTGAAGTCTCCTGGCTACTGAGAACAGCGCCAGAATGAGCCCACAGCTGTCCCCACCGCAATTTCTCTGTAATCACTGTTCCCACTAACGCCACACATTAGTCCCTCCCTCTGGAATTCAGGTTGGAATTAAAGCCATAATATACCTACAGGTGGAGAACGTTGTCCACTCCAGCCATCACTTTCTGTCTTTTAAAATATATTTTATTGATTTTTTACAGAGAGAAAGGGAGAGAGCCAGAAAGTCAGAAACATCGATGAGAGAGTGACATCGATCAGCCGCCTCCTGCACGCCCCACAGTGGAGATGTGCCCGCAAGCAAGGCACATGCCCCCAACCGGAATGGAACCTGGGACCCTTCAGTCCACAAGCCGACACTCTATCCATTGAGCCAAACCGGTCTCGGCATCACTTTCTGTCTTTTAGTGTCACCTCTGAGGGCTTGTTGCCTACAAAATAGGTGAGGGATGCCGGGCCAGTGTCACTCAGTGGTTGAACACAGACCCATGAACCAACAGGTCGCCGGTTCGATGTCTGGTCAGGGCACCTGCCTGGGTTTCAGGCTTGATCCCCCGTAGGGGGCATGCAGGAGGCAGCCAATCAATGATGTTTCTCTCTCATCAATGATTTTTACCTATCTCTCTCACTTCTTCTCTCTCTAAAAATCAATAAAAATATATTTTTAAAAAAATAGGTAAGGGAAATTAAAGTTATTTATCTCCCCTGAATGAGGGGCTAACTCTGGGGACTCCTTAGAGAGTGGAAAGACCCCCCCTCTTCCCGTCGGAGCCATGAGATCTCTGTAATTATTTGGAGATACAACTACACAGTCTACACAGATTTTTTTTTCAAATGCTTCTAATTATTTTTGTTGGTTAATTTTTGTTCTTTCTCTTATTTATTTTTTAAAAAATATTTTTTATTGATTTCAGAGAGGAAGTGAGAGGGAGACAGAGATAGAAATACCAATGATGAGAGAATCATTGATTGGCTGCCTACTGACTAGCCTACACAGGGGATCGAGCTCGCAACCCTGGCATGCGCCCTGACCAGGAATCCAACGGTGACCTCCTGCTCAAAGGTGGACACTCAACCACTGAGCCACACTGGCCAGGCCACAGTCTACACAGCTTCTGAGCAGGGGATGGGGAGGAGGTTCCTGCATTCGGGGAGAGCTAACTAGCAACTTCCTCTGCCTTAGTAGATGAAAAAGGGGCTTCCCTAGCCCCTGGAACCGGGGCTGAAGGAGCTCCTTTGAGGTTTGATGGAGGAGTCTGCCTTCTATTCTTCCCACTTTCCAGGTATGGCTCCACACCCGATGCAGCGTTACCTGCACTTTTTTTTTTTTTTCCAATCCACCAGAGGCACTCTGAATTTCCAGGAAAAATATTAATTTTGAAAATAACAAGGTAACCTTTCAATGAATTCTATTTCCTGTGGGCAGCCCTGGCCTCATAGAGGCACATGGGGCCAAGCAGCCTGGCCTCCCAATGAGCACAGTGTTGGGGGCTGCGCCTTTTGTTTTGTTTTGCTTTGGTTTTCGAGCTTCAAGTGCACCTTTTTGCCCGAGGAGCTGTGCACTCCCCCCCCCCCAGTTCAGGACGCCCTTAGGGCCTCAGGCCTGCCAGCGCTGTGGGCTGGGTGTGCTAAAAATAACTGTAGTGGTAAAAAAAAAAATGTTGAAGCGGATTTTGAGGGGCTCTTTCGGAAAATGAAACACAGAAGCTGGGCCCTGGGTGGTTCTATTTAAAGATGATTATCATCTCATCCCATCCTGTGGATTTCCACGGGAAGGCTTTCTTCCCCAAGCCTGCGAGGGACTCACTGCTCCCGCAACTCTCAGCAGAGGGCAGCTGGCCAGAGAGACGGGAGCTCGGGCCGACCAGCAGCCTGTGCTTCAGCTCCACAACTGTCCCTTTGAATGGAGGAAAGAGAAAATAAAGTTTTCAAGGCCAATTTCACAATTTTATCTTCTGTGAAAAGCTAAATCAACAAGGCTGTGAAAACTTACAAGCAGTTAAAACACTTTCGCATCGTTCTCCCCTGAGAGAGGAAGGGAGGGAAGGTGGGGAAGAAGAGGAAAAACGGGGAGGGGACAGAGGGGGAGGGGGAGAGGGAGAGACAGAAAGAGAGGAAATTAGACTGCTTTGTTCAAAGCAAGGTCCATCACCAGCCTTTTTAAAATTTCTTTTCCTTGTTTTAAAAAACACATCTGGACTCAATCTTTATACACCAGTGGACAAAAGCAATTAGACAGCTCTGCTTCCCATGTCATGATAATGAAGATCATATATTTTCCATGCTGTCTCAATCGGTTACCCGGCTCTGCTGAGAGCTTACATGGAATTTTAAATGCAGGTCTTTGCTTGACAGGACTGTTAGAGACCCGAGGGGAAAGTGCTTACAGAGGAGAGGAAGGTAGGTGTCACAGGTGTATGCTCCTAGGACACCCCCCAAGGTTCCTAGCATGCCACGGGGGCAGGGGAGGGCGGAGTTGAGGATGGATTAGACTTGGTTCATATTTGGAAAGCTCTCTGGGCAATCTGGTAAAGGAGCTTTCATAGTAGGTGAAACTTGAACTCTCTCACTTCAGTGGTCAGGACTCCTGAGGTTGCAAGGGACAGAACTCAACAAAACTCAGCCTAAGCAAGGGAGAGAATCGGTTCAGATACCTGCTTAATTTAAAGGGGGGAATCTGGTTAGACACAACTGATTCCAAGTTGTCCAACAATACCATCTTCTTTTCTCCTTCTTTTTTTTATTTTTAATATATTTCTATTGATTTCAGAGAGGAAAGGAGAGGAAGAGAGAGATAGAAACAATGATGAGAGACAATCATTGATTGGTTGCCTCCTGCACACCACACAATGGGTACAGAGCCCACAACCCGGGGATCTGCCCTGACCAGGAATTGAACCCTGACCTCCTGGTTCATAGGTCGACACTCAACTACTGAGCCAAACTGGCTGGGTTTTTTCTTCTTTTCTCCCTCCTCCTTCTTTTAATTCCTCTCCTCTCCTTCCCCTCTCTCTTTCCCTCCTCCTCCCCCACCTCCTCCTCCTGCTTCTCCTTCTCCTTTTTCTTCTCCTTCTCCTTTTTTTTCCCTCTCCTCCCAGGAATAGCCACTCCAGGGCAAAGGTTGCCCCAGGACCAATAGCTCCAGCCATAACTGGAGTTAATGTTCATTGAGTCACTGATTATAGGTTTGAGTCCCTGGTCCATTGCTGGAGATGGGAGTGGGGTCAGCATAAAACCACAGGATTGAGAACCAAAAGAAAATTGTGCTTCCGGGTCAGAAGAAGGGGGGATGGATGCAGGATGCCATAGCTGGCTCTGACGGGACCCTTGTGATTTGGACATGGGCACCCCCTCCAGGTTGAAACAGCCTGGTGCTCCCACCATTTGGCAGGGAGGTAGATGGCACCCACCTTCCTCTGGGCAGAAGCAGCCTCACACCCAGGGCACATGGTTGAGTGAGCAAAGCTAAAGCTGGATATGAACCCACTTGTCCCCTCTTGTGCAGTGTGAAACCTGAACAACCGGAAGTGGTAGCCTTGATGGGCAGGCAAAGTTAGCAGATACCCTCAACACCCACCCCAAACCATCTTAAAAGAGATCCCTCGCCCCAACTTTTTTTGTCTTCCATGCTTAAGCTACAGCTTCTGCATAAAGGCATATGCATGAGCCATTTCACAATGTAATGTCTGTTCAAGCTGGAGTGTGGATGTTAGCCTGCGGAGGGGGGGCTGGAGAGGAAGGTCTAGACCTGGCTCCGTTGCCAGCTCTGTCTGCCTTTTACCACAGGGCATACTCACTCTAGTCCTGATGCTTTTTTTGGACTTCAACTTCCTCATGTCTAAGACAAGAGGACCCTCCAACCAAAAGTTCTGACTGGCAAGAGAAGTCTAATGGTTTGGGGGTCTTTGCATGTGCCAACAAATACAATTCTTCTCCTGCCCTCACCAGCTCTCCTGAGATTATGAGAAACCGGTGGTTTTACTACCTTAGTCAGATCCAGCACCTCCAGGGAGTTTCCCTCCCGTACTGGGCACTGATAACACACAACCCCACTTCATGCCTCTTAGGCAAATTAGCGCCCACTCACGAACCTGGGCTCCTGCAGAGGCGGGCTGGGGGGCAAACACAGTGCCCATGGAGTGGAAATGCAGAGCAGAGCAGAGGGACTCCTGACCAGGGGGTCAGACACTCACAGCCTGAGCAGAGGGAGGACCATGCAACAGGGCTATCTGTAGGGGTGGGGGGAAGGGACCCTGCACCAGAAACCCTACTTTTCCTGCTGCCCCAGGGTGTGTGTGTGTGTGTGTGTGTGTGTGTGTATGAGCATGTATGGATGGCTTCTTACTCATCTTATAGGTGGGCATTTAACAATCTTGCTTGCATTTTGCAGCAGTAAATTCTAGTGCCCAGCACCGAGCCACACATATCTTGACTCCTCTGCTATCTAACCGAAACCAAACTTCCTCTCCGGCCCCTGGGCCTGGTGCCACCCCTCCAGGCCTGGGAGCGCTGGAGCGGAGGCCGAGGTGCGCCCTGGCCACAGCTGCTGGGGGAGGGCGTGGGGCTGAGTGAATGTTCTTTGTGGGAATTGTTCTGCTGCTGTGTTACTGCTCCAGCCAAATGGGTTTTCTAAGGCCTATAGATTAGGGCAGTGGTCGGCAAACTCATCAGTCAACAGAGCCAAATATCAACGCTACAACGATTGAAATTTCTTTTGAGAGCCGAACACTGACTGCTGCACATGGGCCACGCAGTTTCAATCGCACTGTATGTGCGTGCCCGCACGTGGTATTTTGTGGAAGAGCCACACTCAAGGGGTCAGAGAGCCACATGTGGCTCTGGAGCTGCGGTTTGCCCACCACTGGATTAGGGTCATTAGTCTGAATGGGGTTAGGCAATGCCTATGGGTGCCACTGGGTGCCAGTAGTGAAGTGTTCTGGGGTCCAAACAGCCAGTCACACACACACAAGGAATGAGTTCTAGAAATGTTTCCCGTTCTCCTGCAACAGCTCCTGGAGGTCAGCGCACACACGGGGAAACATGTAATGACGATGCCTGTAATCACAGGGCACCTCTCAGTCCTCAAAGCTCTTCTCTATACAGGATGATCTAGCAGTTTAAGAGCTTCAACTACTGAACTCAAATCTTCACTCCTCACCCAAGTATATATTTTTTTCATTGAATTTTAGAGAGAATGGAAGGAAGGAGGAGAGAGAGAGAGAGAGAGGGAGAGAGAGAAGCATCAATGTGAGAGAGACACATGGATTGGTTGCCTCCTAGATGCACCCTAGGGCTGGGGATCCAGTCTGCAACTGAGGCATGTGCCCTTGACAGGAATAGAACCTGCAAGCCTTCAGCCCGTGGGCCGACACCAAACCAAATGGCCTCAAATCTTTCACTCTTGCAATGACTGAGGAAACGTGAGTAACTTACTTAAGTTCCTAGAGCCTCAGTTTGCTTATATGTAAAATGCCAGAAAACAATGGCTCTACCTTGACAAGGTCGGGGGACTTCATTGCCACAATCCACAGAACAGGGCTCAGTACATGGTGGCGACTGCTGTTACTTACTAGCTGTGAACTCATTTGACTACAGGAGCCGCCCTTTGTGATATCAGTGAGCAGGGGTATTCTCTTCCTCTTTTGATAAATGAGGAGGGTGAGATTAGAAAGTAAAAAATAAGCGTGGAGGCGGGGCGGGGACGGGGTGGGGGGAGAAAGAGGAGATTTTGGGACTCGGGGAGGGTGACATGTGCAAGGAGCATGTGAGGGGACAGAGGCTCACTCCTGCCCCAGCAGCTGTGAGCTGCCTGCTGAGTTGCCTCATGACCTACAGATAAATGGCCCAGACAAGGCCATTTATTTATTTTTATTTTTAAATATATTTTATTCATTTCAGAGAGGAAGGGAGAAGGAGAGAGAGAGGGAAACATCAATGATGAGAGAGATCATTGATCAGCTGCCTCCTGCAGGTCCCCTCCTGGGGATCGGTCCTGCGACCAGGGCCTGTGCCCTGACCAGGAAACAAACTGTGATCTCCTGGTTCAGAGGTCATCACTCAACCACTGAGCCACACTGATTGGGCCAGACAAGGCTGTTTAAAGGGGACCCACTTACAGAAGGGACCGCAGTTTTACAGTGACGAGGGAAGAAAAAATTTGATCGGTATTTTATCCTGAAGAAAGACGCCAACGTTATTATGATAGCAACTTTACCCCCTACCACAATTTAGATGGTGGTTTTAGCCATGTGCTACTTCTGAATTCATACATACATACATACATGCATAATACAAACATCAATTTTTTTAAATAAAATTGTATGTTATTCCTTACTTTATTTTTGATTTTCACTTCACATTCATAAAGAGGGTCATTTTTCAGGCCACAAAATTATGTGATGGCCTTACTGATTTTCTCAGGATTTCTTTTCAGAATCCTTGTCATTCACAGCGTCTCATCCTCCTCCCTTCCTGTTTTCTCTTTGGGAGCTATTATCTGGCCTCACGGAGGCTTTGGGCAGGTCTGCTAAATTACTTTCACGGACTTCATGAAACCCTGCGACTTTGCAAGAATAGCAATTTCACCTTATGACCCGATTTGCATTGAATTTGAATTGTAATTCTGGATGTCGCTACAAACCACCAACGTGTTCCTGGAATGGGTGAAGAAGGCTGCCAGTGTGACGCGGGGAGAGACTTATGTGAGTGTGGCCTGTGTTATGGGCCATTAGCACATAGTTTCACATTATGACAACTTTTGCTTCATAAGCGACTCATAAATGTATGCACTTGGGTAACAAAAACTCAGAAAACAACCTTCCTCTGAGTAGGAATGAAGCGCATGGTTTTGATCAACACAGGGCCCCGGGGCCAGGAAGTGGCTAAAATCCTCTTTATACAGGTCCATGTTATACCAGGAAAGAAGGCAAGATATGATAGTAATGGATTCTATTGAACACATTGGCTAAAATTGGAAAGCATTCATCTAGTCTGATATAAATAAATCACTCAATTGAAAGTCTGATGAGGACCAAAATATGTACACAGTTTCAATGGTGTCCACAAACTACTTGTGAAAGGGAACAGAATCATTATTGGTGAGAAACCTCGAGATCACTCTTTACTCAAGGCATCCGAGTGAATATCGCCGGGACTGGGGCAAATGGAAATCGTGTACCACGCAGTTAGAGGCATCGAGAAGAACCCAGTGTTGCGTCTGCGATATTCCTAACCAACATGCACTCTATTCCTGCCCACATCTAATCGTGAGGAAACATCAGGCCAAAACAACATGAAGGGGTATCTGTACATGTTGGGACTGTCAACTTCAATAATGTCAAGGACATACAAATCAAGGGAAGAATGAGGAGCTGCTCCAGACTGAAGATGCCCAAGAAGACGTGACAGCTGACGCACATGTGATTCTGGACTGGACCCTTTTGCTACGAAAACGGTGTTTACGGGGATAGCTGGCAAACCTCGAATGGGGCAACTTGCCAATGTTAATTTCCTCAAGGGTTGTGGGGTGTGCCAGGAGGATGTCCCCTTTGTTTGGGGGATGCATAACTAAAATTTTCAGGGTGTCAGGCCTGCCATTCACTCTCAAGTGGCCCAGGAACCAAAATGCTGCTTGAACTGGACGTGCAACTTTTCTGTCACTTTGGGATTGCTTTTTGAACAAGAGCGAGGAAGGAGGGCATTTTCCCTGAGCAGCTGGCAAATTCCCCCCGGACACAGGGATGGAGGTAAGAGCAATGCCAGGGGATGCAACACGCTGCTCTGGGTTTTGGGAAGATACCTGTCAGCTGTGTGTAGGGTGGGCGTTGGGGAGGAAGATGGAGGCAGGGGCTGAGGAGACTAGAGACAGATGATAAGGGCTTGAGCTTGGACAGTGACAACATGCGAAGTAGAAGGCGGGTTTGAGATCTCTTGAGGAGGGAAGACTTCTTAAGATTTGGAGAAAGGAAGGAGATGAGAATAGAGGTTTCAAGCCTCAGAGAGAGGATGGTGTGGGATCAGCAATGAGCTGGGGGCCTGGGGATGTGGCCTGGTCAGGAGGCGATGCGTGCTTATTTAGGCACGTTGATCATGAGAGCAGTCTGGCCATGACATTGGGCTCTCCACTCTTCTCCAAGGTATCAATCAAGCAATGTAGCTCATCTTTCCGGAGGTGGATTTGAGATTTTTTTTTTTAAAGCAGTTTTTTATTTTTAGAGAGACAGGAAGGGAGAGGGAAAGATAGAGACATCAATGTAAGAGCATAATATTGATCGGCTGCCTCCTGCATGCCCCCTGCTAGGGATGGAGCCCACCATCCCGGCATGTGCCTGACCAGGAATCGAACCAGCAACCTTTCAGTGCACAGGAGGATACTCAACCGACTGAGCCACGTGGGCCAGGCGGATTTGAGATCCACATGACCTTGGGAAAGTTGCTTAACTGATCTGTGCCTCACTTCCCCAATCTGTAACATGGAGATAAGGATAATAATGATTCCCATTCCCAGTTTTTCACGGAGACACTGGGAATAAATGAAATGCGGAACCAGGAAGAAAGATCGCAGCAAGCAGCATGGATTGGGAGTTAGTTGCTTAGAAGCCAAGAGAACCACTGAGATTAGTGAGGGAGAACACGGGGCAGGGAGGGGGAGAGGCTTTGAAAAAGGTTGAGGACAAGGAGCCTGTGAAGGAGGCAAAGAAGAGTGTGATTAGTAGGAGGGAAGCCACCTTTTCTACGATTTAGTAGCATGAAGGTGGACCTCAAATTCTCTTCTGTCCTACTGAGAAAAGCCCATCAGGTCACGTGGGCTTCCTGCTTACTTTCCGACATTCTAGCTTCTGCTGTTATTTTTTAATTACAAACTAACCCCTATGGTTAAAAGTAGACCACAACATGCCCACAACCTACATAATTCCTCGTGCCCGGTTTTGACAGAAGACTTGGTCAAGCAAGGAGGAAGCCCAATGTAACCCTATAGGTCCGAGAGTCTCCCTTCCTAGTTCAAATCCCAGCTCCCCCATTTGCCAGCCATATGACCTTGGGAAAGTTGCTTACCTGGTCTGTGCCTCACTTTCCCCATCTGTACTATGGGGGTAATAATAATGGCCATTCCTAGAATTGTTATGGGAGTTAAAGGTGATAATGGCTGATAACTACTTGGAAGAGTGCTGGCACTATACAGTGGAAGCGTTATTAAAATAAATGTGAACCATTTAATGGGCTGCTAACTTCGTGTAGCCCATCCACAGACATTTAACTTGTCGTTGCTATTTCAGCGAGCAACACATAAGTTAGACTTTCACAAGCATATTTTCTGCAGGCCCAAAATTAAAAAAAAAAAAAAAATATATATATATATTTTATTGAATTTTTTACAGAGAGGAAGAGAGAGGGATAGAAAGTTAGAAACATCCATGAGAGAGAAACATTAATCAACTGCCTCCTGCACACCCCCTATTGGGGATGTGCCCGCAACCAAGGAACATGCCCTTGACCAGAATCGAACCTGGGACTTTCCAGTCCACAGGCCAATGCTCTAGCCACCAAGCCACACTGGTTGGGGCTTTTTTTTTTTTTTTTTTTTTTAAATATATTTTATTGAATTTTCACAGAGAGGAAGGGAAAGGGATAGAAAGCCAGAAACATCGATGAGAGAGAAACATCTATCAGCTGTCTCCTGCACGCCCCCTACTGGGGACGCGCCCGCAACCAAGGTAGATGCCCTTGACCAGAATCGAACCTGTGACCCCTCAGTCCCCAGGACGATGCTCTATCCACTGAGCCAAACCAGTTTCGGCTTTTTAAAAAAAATTTTAATGCAAATACCACTTTCCTTGCCATAACCTCCAATTCTCTCTCTCTCTTTTTTTAAAATATTTTTATTGATGTCAGAGAGGAAGTGAGAGAACCATTGCACACCCCCTACTGGAGATCTAGCCCACAACCTGGGCATGTGTCCTTGACTGGAATCAAACCTGGGACCATTCAGTCTGCAGGTCTATGCTCTATCCGTGGAGCCAAACCAGCTAGAGCAGGCCTGAAACTTTTGGTGCCCACAAGACAGTTCAGCCATTCATTGGTTGGTGGATTGGAGCCCAAGTGGTTGATGTCAAGAATCAAAAACTGCTCTCACATGCATGGCCATGGAGATGATCCCGAAGCAGGGGTTGTAGGAGGAGAGAGGAAAGCTGCATCCTGCCAGGATTGTCCTCTTGGACATTCCCCCTTCCCCATCTCAGCTCCCAGCAATCTAGTGAAGCTGTGCTTCTCAGACTAAAAGGTGCATACATGTGACCTGAAGACCTGTTAAAATGCACATTCTGCCAGCTGGTGTGGCTCAGTGGTTGAACGCCGACCTATGAACCAGGAAGTCACGGTTTGATTCCAGGTCAGGGCACATGCCTGGGTTGCAGACTCAATCCCCAGTGTGGAGCATGCAAGAGGCAGCTGATCAATGATTTTCTCTCACCACTGATGTTTCTATCTCTCTTCTCCTTCTTCCTTCCTCTCTGAAATCAATAAAAAATGTTTTTTTTTTTTAAAAAAATGCAGATTCTGCTACATCATGGATGAATTCTGAGGACATTGTGCTTTGCGAAATCAGCCTGTCACATAAAAACAAATGTATGTTTCTGCTCATGAGAGGGGCCTAGGGTATTCAAGTGCAGAGAGACAGAAATAGAACGTTGGCTGCCAGGGGCTGGGTGTAGAGGGGATGGGTGGGAGTCATTGTTTTGTGGTACAGAGTTTCAGTTTTGTCAGATAAAGAGTTCTGTGGTGATGTTTGCACAATCATGTAAAAGAACTCAAAATCACTGAGATGATAGATTTCAGAGGTGAATTGTACCACAATTAAAATTTTAAAAGTGTAAAAAAAAAATGCAGCTTCTGATTCAGCGGTCTGGGGCGGGGCCTCAGATTCTGCACGTCTATGAAACCCCTAGGTGAGGCTGCTGCCCTTTGGATCCCACTTGGAGTGGCAGGCTACTGCTAAGCTTAGCCAGGTTCCTTTCGTTCCTGTTTAACAATCCCAACACCTGCTTTGCATTAAAGCTCCAGTAACACTTTGAATGGAATGGAAATGGGATTGGACTCTAAGCCCTTTGAGAACTCTGACCTCCTCATGCTACACTCAGAGATGCTGCCAAGAAAGCCTCTATGGCACAAGGCACAATCACAGCAAAACACTTCTAGAGTCAGGATTATTTCCTGGTCCTCGGAGGCTGGCCTACGTGCTAGAAAATTATCTCCAGCCCCATGGCTCATCTGCTCAGTTATTATGTGGTTCTCATAATGGGTTTAGCCTGTAGTTTTCCTTTGGTTAGCCCATGTACAGACGGACCACCTCTGTGATGTTCCCTGCGTGTCTCCAGGACCTAGCAGAGTAGCTAGTGCATAGTAGGTGTTCAATCAATACGTTCTGAATGAAAATCATGAATACAGCCTGGCCAGTGTCCCTCAGTGGTAGAGCATCGACTTATAAACCAGGAGGTCATGGTTCGATTCCCAGTCAGGGCACAATCCCCAGTAAGGGGCATGCAGGAGGCAGCGGATCAATGATTCTCATCATTGATGTTTGTATCTCCTTCTCCCTTCCTCTCTGAAAGAAACAGAAATTATTAAACAAGGAAAAGAAAATAGCGAACACATAGATAGTGCTTATGAGGCAATGTTCTGAGAATTCCATATGGTAGATTTTACTTTCCAAAGAAGTCCATAAAATACCTCCATCCCACATGTTCATCTGATGGAACTTTGATATCCCTCTCATCAAGGAGTGGAGTTTATGTCCCCTCCCCTGAACCTGGAGGGACTCGATATGGATCAAATGGGCACTTAAAAAGTGAAGGATGATTGCACCAGTTTGTGTATGCTAAATCATTGGGGGAAAGATCTTTCCAGAAGTGGAGGGTACCTGCTTCCTGTATCAGTCAATGATCGCCACCAAAGGGCAGCATGACAAGCCCCCAGCAGTGGACTTACAGTATTTTGCTCTCATGGATCTGTGGGTTCCCTGGGGGAGGGTGGAGCCAGATTGTGTTCCTCTGGGTGGTTTGGTTTGGCTGAACACGTCTGTCATCTATCCCAGAATCAGTGGGCTAGCCTATGTATGTTCTCATGGCTCTGGCAAAGACTCCAGAGATCAAGCCAAATCACCCAAATGCTCTCCAGCCCTCCCCCAGCATCACATCTTCTTATATCCCAGGGATTTAAAAGACAACAACAAAAGACCTCATGGCTGAACCCACAGTCAGGGAGTGGGGAAGACAGTGGATATTTTTAACAATAGTCACACCCTTTGAAAAATGTTAACAACGCACACAGAGGTAATTACAGGTCTTACACATATGTGTTAACCATTTCCTGATTCCATTCAATATCCTGAACACATTCTCTTCAAAGGCTGCGTGGTCCTGTATCATACGAATGTGTCAGAATGCATTTTATCGCTCCCCAGTGGCGTAACACTTAGGTTGCCTCCTCCTATTGTGGTTGTAATCAATATCTCTCTCTATATAAAAGCCTAAGCAACTGTCCAACTGTTGACTGTCCGACCAGTAGCTATGATGTGCACTGACCACCAGGGGGCAGATGCTCAATGCAGGAGCTGCCGAGCCACAGCAACTTTGCAGAGTGTCCTCTCACACCTCGGGACCCTTTGGGGGATGTCAGACTGCCAATTTTGGCCCAATCCCCACAGGCCAGGCTGAGGGATCCCACTCGCCTGAGGGACCCTGCTCACTCCACAGATGACCTTTGAACCACGGCGCCACCCCACTGCAGTGGCTGGCTGGGGAGGGATCACAGGAGATTGACTCCAGGGTGTGTGCAGCCCATCTGGCCCAGCCCTGCCCCACCGGCCACCTTCTAATTAATTTCCTTTTCATGTGCACAAATCCGTGCACGAGGCCTCTAGTCTCACAATAAACATCTATACTCAGAAGTCTTGGCTGACATTTCCTAATTCTTTTCTTTTCTTTTTTTTATTTATAATATATTTTATTGATTTTTTACAGAGAGGAAGGGAGATGGACAGAGAGTTAGAAACATCAATGAGAGAGAAACTTCAGTCAGCTGTCTCCTGCATGTCCTTTACTGGAGATGTGCCTGCAACCAAGATACATGCCCTTGACTGAAATCGAACCTGAGACCCTTCAGGCTGCAGGCCGATGCTTCTATCCACTGAGCCAAACCAGTTTCGGCATCCTGATTACTTTCTTGGGATACTTCTCTAGAAGTGGAATTTCTAATCAAAGGTACTCACACTCTAAGGCAGTGAACAGTGAGTGTCAACAGCGTAGAGGGTGGTTTGAACTCCATTCTGGGCAGATGACACACCGACTGGTCACCATAAGCAGACACTCAGATGCTAATTAAACTCTTCATTGCAAAACGTGAACGTGGCTTTTAGCCTCAAGTGAGTTTGAGGGGCAGGCGCCAGTTTTGCCTGGGACAGATGACCCAGGAAAAGGAGAAAGGTTAAGTCTTTCTCGGAGAGGAACTGCGTGCTGGGACCTGTGTGGTAACTTTGCGGAACACTATGGAGGAGACAGAAGGATTGGACGTGCGCTCTGCTCCGGGGAACTACTTATTTTCTGTACAGAATTCGATGACTAAACCACACTCGGGAATAAGGTATATTACATTTGTTTTTAAAAAATTAAACTGAAGTTCTGGGTCTCCACTGTCAAGGTTGGTGAGAAGTCCAAATCAATCCATTTGAGAGGCTTCACACACACACACACTCTCTCTCTCTCTCTCTCTCTTTCTCTCTTGTTCTCTCGCTCTCCCTCACTGTCCCCAGCCACCATCCACCATCCACATGGTGCTCTGGTTGTGCACTGAGCAGCTGCAGGGTGAGTTATGCCATAGACTGTGATATGCATGGTTTCTCCTGGCGATGCTGCAATGCAGGGTGATGCCCTCCACCCCACCCCACCCCACCCCACGTAGGTGGTATAAGAACCGTGGGGCGGAGGCCAGGCAGGAACTTGGAGGTGTGGCACCTGTTTGGTTTGTTTAAGTTTCTCTGGGCCCGACTCAGCCACGGGCATGTTCCCTGATCCTCTCAAGGTGAAAACCCAGGGCCCACTCCTTGCACCCAGCCACCTCTGTCCCCGGCCCTGCTCCCCCAGGAAGGTATGCTAGAACACGGCAGGTTCGAAAGACCACTGGCATGCTGATGCTCTCTTTCACTCTTTTATAAAAAAATAAATGTCAAAAATTGACATTAGAAAGAGAGGGAGGAAAAGGGATGAAGAGGGAGGGAGAGAGAAAGAGAGAGAAGCATCGATTTGTTGATCCTTGTGTGTGTCCTGACCGGGCATTGAACCTGCCACCTTGGTCATAGCGGGACAATGCTCTGTGAAATGAACAATTCGGCCAGGGCCTTCTTTCACTTTTGAATCTCACGGCCACCGTCTCCTTTCCCTCAACTGCTTTGGTGGGTGTAAGCTGGGGTTGAAAACTCAGGTGCTTCCAAGAACAGGCAGGTGCATACATGAGCGAGGCAGGTGGTATGAGACGTTGGTGAGGGGTGGGCACTGTGGAAAACTGGAAAGTGCTCAAGGCGTCCAAAGGGGACCAGCGAGACGTGGATCCTGCCTATCAGTGCCACATGAAAACAGGGGTCCGGAGCTGCAAATCCTGAGTTTTTTCAAGAGAACTCAGAGATATAGATTTTCCATGGGAACTCTCCCTCATTTAAAAAATTGGAACTTGCCGAAACTGGTTTGGCTCAGTGTATAGAGCGTCGGCCTATGGATTGAAAGGTCCCGGGTTCGATTCTGGTGAGGGGCATGTACTTGGTTGTAGGCACATCCCTAGTACAGGATGTGCAGGAAGCAGCTGATTGATGTTTCTCTCTCATTGATGCTTCTTTCTTCTTCTTTTTAAAAAATATGTTTTATTGATTTCTTACAGAGAGGAAGGGAAAGAGATAGAGACTTAGAAGCATCCATGAGAGAGAAACAATGATCAGCTGCCTCCTGCATGCCACCTACTGGGGATGTGCCCCGCAACCAAGGTACATGCCCTTGCCCGGAATCGAACCCGGGACCTGCCAGTCTGCAGGCAGACAATCTATCCACTGAGCCAAACCGGTTTCAGCCTCACTGATGTTTCTAACTCTCTATCCCTCTCCCTTCCTCTCTGTAAAAAAAATCAATAAAATATATTTAAAAAAATTAGATCGCATATTTGAAGTCCATGTAAAACCCTTCCAGGCCATAAAAGAGATCATGCACCACCAGGTTCCCGCGGCCCGTGTGCCAGAAAACAAAGGGGGCGGCCATCCCACCAGGCAGCTTCCTCTTCCCCCACAGAAAACACACAACAAGGCTGTTAACTCTCTCTGGGGCGAAAGGAAGTCAGACTTCCAGGACACAAAAGCCACCTTCTCCCCGGGCAGGGAGTCGGGAGGGGGTGGGGGAAATACTTTTCATTCTTTCCGGAGGAGCCCGGGAGAAGCAGCTCCATTCTCCACCCGTGTGGTTAATAGAGTGCCTTACAGTGGCCATCCAGTGGATGGCTGGTAGCTGGGGAGCCGGACATAAATAACGATGTGCAGTAATTACACGGTAGCCTTCACACGGGCCCAGAGCACCAGCCAGCCGGTCGAGGGGCACCGAGCAGACACCCCCCCCCCCAGGTGGAAAGGCAGGCTGTGCTGGAGATCGTGGAGGCAGCAGGCTGGGAGGCTGGGCCAGACAGAGCGTGGAGGCTCAGGGTGAGGTGGAGACATGTCTGTGTTTTATTCTTTAAGAGTGAAGGGCTCTAACTGGTTTGGCTCAGTGGATAGAGCATCGGCCTGTGGACTGAAGGGTCCCAGGTTTGATTCCGGTCAAGGGCATGTACCTTGGTTGCGGGCACCTCCCCAGTAGGGGGTGTGCAGGAGGCAGCTGGTTGATGTTTCTCTCTCATTAATGTTTCTAACTTTCTATTCCTCTTCCTTCCTCTCTGTAAAAAATAATAATAATAATAATAATGAGAGTGAAGGGCTGGCTAAGGCTTCCTAGCAGGGATGTGGCGTGACCAAGGCTACGATTCAGAGAATCATCTTGTTGACCAAGAGTCAGGGTGGATGGGGAGGGAGAGGAAGGGGATGGAAGTGGGAAGACCGGTTCGGGAGCCGTGGAAGCCGTCCAGGTATGAGCTAAGGGCTGATGCGGGTGTGGGTGGGGAGAGAGGAAGGGGCAGTCATGGGCGCTGTGACAAAAGAAGAACTGGCAGGAAGTGAGACACCAGGGAGGGGAAGCAATCAAGATTGCAATCTGGGCGGCTTTGCTCTCCCTTCCTCTCTCAGGTCCCTCGGGAGGGTGGAGGGGGGAACGTGACAGTTCCAGAGGAAGAGGTTTCTCCATTTCTGTGCTCACCATCACCCAAGCACAGGGGATGAGAACAGTGCTCCCTTCCACACTGGTCGTGTGCTAGAGCTGTGTAGTTCAGAGTCATATAACTGCTCACATTGTAATCTCTCTGACACCAGGATACAGCTACCGACTCATGGCGCACCAGAGTTTAAATGGCGGGTGTTCTGTTCCCACCAAATTTACTTATTTATTTTTCTCCTTACACGTTTTATCTTGCTTGTCTTTTTTACTATTTTATTTTGTATTGGTTTCAGATGTGTGCATAGTGCTTAGACAATCAGATACCTTGGTATTTCCAGTATCCCAACTGATGCCATACATAGTTATTGCAATATTAATGACTATATTCCCTGTGCTTTACCTAATCCCCATGATTTATTCTGTAAGAACCAATTTGACTTCTTTTTTTTTTTAACTTAATTTTTATTGTTCAGATTATTGCAATTGTTCATCTCCCCCCACACCCCCCATAACTCTCCTCCACTCGGTTCCCACCCACCCTCTGCCCTTACCTCCCTCCCACTGTCCTCATCCATAGGTATATGTTTTTTGTCCAGTCTCTTCCCACACCCCCCACATCCCTTTCCCCTGGAGAATTTTCAGTCCACTCCCATTCTATGCTCCTGATTCTATTATATTCACCAGTTTATTCTGTTCATCAGATTTTTTATTCACTTGATAGGTATGTATTTGTTGTTCATAATTTTTATCTTTACCTTTTTCTTCTTCTTCCTCTTCTTAAAGAATGCCTTTCAGCATTTCATACAATACTGATTTGGTGATGATGAACTACTTTAGCTTTTTCTTATCTGTGAAGGTCTTTATCTGCCCTTCAATTTTGAATGATAGCTTTGCTGGGTAGAGTAATCTTGGTTGTAGGTTCTTGCTATTCCTTGCTACTCCTGTCTGGCCTGCATAGTTTCTGTTGAGAAATCAGCTGACAGTCATATGGGTGCTCACTTGTAGGTAATTAACTGTTTTTCTCTTGCTGCTTTTAATATTCTCTGTCTTTTGCTCTTGGCATTTTAATTATGATGTGTCTTTGGATTCCTTTTATTTGGGGTTCTGTGCACTTCCTGAACTTGCAAGTCTATTTCTTTCACCAGGTGGTGGAAGTTTTTGGTCATTATTTCTTCAAATAGGTTTTCAGTATCTTGCTCTCTCTCTTCTTCTGGCACTCCCAAATTCAGATGTTGGTATTCTTGAGGTTGTCCTAGAGGCTCCTTACACTATCTTCAAATTTTTGGACTTTTTTCTTTTTTCCTTTCCATTTCTTTATATTTAAAAGTTTTGGCTTAATTCTTGTGGTCCTCTAGTCTGCTTTTAGGTCTCTTTATAATATTTTTTATTTCAGTCAGTGTATATTTAATTTCTAGTTGGTCCTTTTTCATATCCTTGAGGGTCTCACTAAATTTATCTAGGAAATTCTTGAAAAACCTTATAACCGTTGTTTTGAACTCTATATTCAGTCATTTGTTTTTCTCCATTTCTTTCATTTTTGATATGTTTCTTTGTCTCTGCATTTCGCTGCTTCCCTGAGTTGGTAGAGTAGCTTTGTGTGGTAGGTGTCCTATATGGCCCAGTGGCTCAGCCTCCCTGGTTACCTGAGGTGGACACTCTTGATGCACCCCTTTGTGGGCTGTGTACACAGCCTTGTTGTAGTAGTTAAGCCTTGATTGTTGTTGGTATCACTGGGAGGAATTGACTTCCAGGACAACTGGCTTTGAGGATCACCTGTGTCTATGCTGTGAGAACTTGTGTACTGGAAACACTCTTATGAGATAAGACTTAAAAAAATGCAAAAGCCTCTGTGCTCAGCTTGGATGGAGCAGAGTTTCAGGGCAGAGCAGACAGCCTTGGCTTCCCATCAGCTCTGCTCTGTGAGGCCCATGCGTCTCAGTGTCCCTGAGTAATCTCTGCAAGCATCTCTGAGAGAAAGCCGTACTCAAGTTTCACACTCTGCCAGACAGTCCAGATTCCCCCCGAATGAGTCTGGGTCCTCAGGGTCTCACCTGGAACTGGAGTTAGTGCAGTTGGGAGCTTCCATTTCCCTCTGGAAAAGCCAGCCACACACTCAGAAGCCAGTTCTCTCCGTGTGTATCTCCATAACTCAGCCTTTTGCAGCTCCTCTGAATCTCAATGTGCTTTTCTCTTTCCTTCTAGTTGTAGAATTTCCACTCAGCCAGCTTTCCTGGTTCTAGATGGTGTTCGTTTTGTATTTTAGTTGTAATTTTGAAATTGTTGTGTGAGGCAGCAGTTTAGGTGTTTACTTATGCCATCATTTTGGTTTCTCCATGTTCCCACAAAATTCAGATGTTGAAGTCCTAACACCCAGGACCTCAGAATGTGTCTGTATGTGGACATATGGTCTTTAAAATAGTGATATGATGGAAGGAGGTCTGCAGGGTAGGGCCTAATTCAATATGATTAGTGTCCTTAAAAGGAGAGGAGATTAGGAGACACACACATACAGGGAGGGAAGAGCTTATAAAGACACAGGGAGTAGACAGCCATCTACCAGATGTACCGGTTAATAATGCAGATTTTTTTTTAAATAAATGGAGTTACACATATGTTACATATATGCGATTTGATGTGTATGCTATTTTGTTGTATTGACAACAAGCTTCAAAACTTCATATGTCAAATTTTCTGAAGGTGTTAACATCGTGGATATTTTTACACTTCAAAATGTCAAATTTCATATAAAAAAAAGAATATTTGAGGAAAGTTTTAATTCATTATTTTGAAGAAAAGTGCTGCTGAAAGTTATATACTTCAGGAAGCTTATCGTGAAAATACTTGCGAGTGCTGGTTTAAACACTTTAAAAGTGATGATTTTGATGTGAAAGACAAAGGAACGTCCTGGTCAACTGAAAAAGTTTGAAGACCAACAATTACAAGCATATTGGATGAAGATGTGTGTCAAACTCAAAAATAACTTGCAGAAAGATTAACCTTTACTCAGCAAATAATTTCCAATCATTTACAAGCAATGGGAAAGATTTTAAAGGAAGGAAAATGAGTGCCACATCAACTGAACGAAAGACAAATAGAAAATTGAAAAGTCAACAGTAAAATGTTGCTTTAACAGCATGAAAGAAAGTCTTTTTTTTGCATTGAATTGTGACTGGCAATGAAAAGTGGGGTTTACTTTGAGAATCCCAAATGCACAAAATCATGGGTTGATCCAGGTCAACCATCAACATCGACTGCAAGACCAAATTGCTTCGGAAAGAAGACACTGCTCTGCGTTTGGTGGGATCAGGAAGGTGTGGTATTATGAGCTTCTAAAAGCAGGTGAATCTGTTAATAATGGTCCCTACTGACAATAAATAATCAATTTGAACCATGCTTTGATTGTAAAATCAGCAGAATGGGCTAGAAGACACAGCAAAGTAATTTTGCTTCATGAGGATGTACCATTACACACTTCAAAACCAGTTAAGGACCTGTTAAAAGATCTTGCCTGGGAAGTATTAACCCACCATTGTATTCACCAGACCTTGCTCCTTCAGATTACCACTTGTTCCGATTGATGGCACATGCACTTTCTGAGCAGCACTTCAAAATGTATGAAGAAGTGGAAAATTGGGTCTCTGAATGGTCTGCCTCAAAACAAGAAAAGTCCTATTGGGACGGTATCCACACATTACCTGAAAGATGGGGGAAATGTGTAGCTAGCGATGGACATTGCTTTGAATAAAGCACTTTTGATGTTTCTCTTGAAATTATCGTGTTTTCTTTGATTACAAAATCTGAATTATTAACCGGAAAATGCTTAATCGCGTTATAAAAGCAGATACCTGTTAATAAATCGGATTGACCCTTTACCGATTAAAAAATGCGGATATCTGCAAGGGCAGGCCTAGCAAACGAACATGGTGGGGCTTATTCTTTCTTAGTGGTACATGCCACGGCAGTGTATCCTAACACTGATATAATCTAAGCACCTGAGAGTCTATGAATGAAGGTACTTCACCCATGTCCCTCTTGTGACTTACTGTCCTTGCTCACATAGAGTTCACTCTGATTAAGGTAAATGTGTAATTTACCACCCAAAGTGGGATAAGTTTGAGAATGAACAGGGAGGAGCTTCGGTGAATAACTGCTCAGGGACAGCAGGGGTACGGACATCTCATTACCCTGTAACCCTAGGAGAAGGTTAGGAGGGTTCATCTTAAATCACCTCAGCCCCGGATGTCTCTCTGAGTACCATGCCCCAGGCCACCACCTGTCCTAATGATGGCACAATGATATCACTCACAGAAACAGAGAAGGCAGAAGTTCCTTGGTGACAAAGAGAGCCCTGGATACAGCATGGGTCTTAGTTAAACACCAGAAAAAAGACCTTGGTGGCGTAACTGGAAAAACTCCCTGGAGGCCCTGATGTCCTAAGCAAATGTTTCCCAACTGATCGGCCACAATGTGGGAAATTCCCCAGGGCTTCCTCTTTTGAGCTTCTGCATCCAGAAGCCTTATCAAAACCTGGAAACAACACAACACAACACAAACAAGCAAACAAAAAACCCTGGAAACAAAAATATGCCCATGAAAAGTGACAATATATCAAGCTCGTACACCTTAACTTACATGGGCTAATCAGGGAGAACCATCGACTGAGCACTACTGAGTTTTTTAGAAAGAGAGGGATATAGAGAGATAGAAACATTGATGAGAGAGAAACATCATAGATTGGCTGCCTTCTGCATATCCCCTAATGGGGATTGAGTCCACAACTGGGCATATGCCCTTCCTGGGATCAAACCTATGACCTCTTGGTTCCTGGGTCAATGCTCAACTACCAAGCCACAGCAGCTGGGCTGACCATGTGTTTTAGATACATCAGTCTCCTAGCAGGTCCACTGGGGTAAATGTTACTATTCCATTTTCACTGGGAGAAACTAGGACTCGGAGAGATGAAGGGACCCCTGTGCTGGTTTTGCTTCATGCTGGCCCTGAATTTGTCAGGTTGCATTTCCTAGAAACTAGTTCAAGTACTGCTCTTTGGTACTGAATTGAAGAAGACACGCAAACACCCCCCACATTTTCCTTTTCTTTCAGAAGGCAACTGTCTTATGGTTGATGGTTTCTATGTTACTAGGGTTCCAAGAAGCCCAGAAAAAGCCATGCAGAGTACTAATCAATCACTGTAATACAATGTCAGATCATAAAACTGGACAGAATTACGTATTTTTTTCTTATTCCAATGCTCTGATGAAGCAATGTTCTTATTTTATGTCAGTAAAAAAAAAAATCACTATCATATTTTCAGAGTTACAGATGCTGATAATAAAATACTGGAGTGAGACTGGTGCAGCCACTGTGGAGAACAATATGGAGTTTCCTCAAAAAACTAAAAATGGATCTCCCATTTGACCCTGTAATCCCACTCTTAGGAATTTATCCTAAGAAATTACAAACACCAATCAGAGAGGATTTATGCACCCCTATGTTCATAGCAGCACAATTTACAATAGCTACAATTTGGAAACAGCCTAGGTGCCCGTCAGCAGATGAGTAGATCAGAAAACTGTGGTACATCTACACAATGGAATTCTATGCTGCCATTAAAAAGAAGGAATATTTATCATTTGCAGCAACCTGATTGGAACTGGAGAGCCTTATGCTTAGTGAAATAAGCCAGTCAATGAGGGAGAAGCATCACATGATCTCACTCATTGGTGGATAATAAAGAACATTATAAACTGATGTACAAAAGGGTAGATACAGAGGCAGTAAAGCTTCAAACAGACTGTGAAATTACAGCAGGAAGATTAAAGTTAGGTGCGGTAGATAAGAGATCAATCAAAGGACTTGTATGCATGCATATAAGCATAACCAATGAACATAGACACTGGGGGGTTGGGGTATGCCTGGGAGGGAGGGGGGGCAATGAGGAGATATGTATAAAAAATTAATAAAAATAAAAAAATAAATAGAGAGCATCCTAAAAAAATAAATAAATAAAAATAAAATGCTGGAGTGGGGGGTGAGGGTATGTATGGGAGTGAGGTAGGGGAGCAATGGGAAGTTATGTACACATGTAATACATTAATTAAAAAAATGGAAAAAAATGCTAGGGTGGAAATCAGAATAGAGACCAAAATAGGGTAGAAATGCAAGTTACAGTTTTTTTCTAAAGCAAGGAGAATCTCCCGCTACCCTCCATGTTAACTCTGGAACAAAACTGCCAAATGCCTCGCACATCATACGCATTGCACAGTTCTGCCCTTTCTGACTGACTCAGCTTTTGTCCCTGGGAGAAACCTGCATGTCGTGTTCTCTCTCTTGCTCACTGAGTTTATTGAAAAAGAAGTTCCACTTTGCTCCTTCTTCTGTGACTACGTTGAAAGAGGTAAAGTCAAGCTTTCAGATGGAGACAATGTAGGCATTGTGGTTGCTTAAAAAGATATATTAATAACAGCTGCCATCTCCTCCTTGAACTGCCATCGCCTCCTTGAATTGCCTTCTCCTTCTGGAATGTAGCGGGAGCCCAGAGCCCCATTACTTGGTGGGAACATTGGTAGTTTCAGGCCCCCGGAAGTGTAAGGCTGAGGGTGTGCACACCTGATGGCGTGACGGGCGCTCTCTGAATCAGAGATGGGGAACATCTGGCTCTCAGACCTTATAACTGAGGTTCTCAACCTGTGGGTCGCGACCCCTTTGGGGGTCGAATGATCCTTTCACAGGGGTCGCCTAAGACCATCAGAAAACACCTATTTCCCATGGTCTTAGGAACCAACACACCTGCTCCTCGGTGTAGCCAAGTGTAGCAATGTAGTTTACTGTTGTCATATTAAGACTGTTACCCATGCTACACCACGATTCAAGACAAAAATTTCATTTCTTTATAATTAGAAATAAATATTTCACAATATATAATTACATATTGTTTTTGTGATTAATCCCTATGCTTTAATTATGTTCAATTTGTAACAACGAAAATACATCCTGCATATCAGATATTTACATTACAGTTCATGACAGTAGCAAAATTACAGTGATGAAGTAGCAACAGAAATAATTTTATGGTTGGGGTCACCACAACATGAGCAACTGTATTAAAGGGTCGCGGCATTAGGAAGGTTGAGAACTGCTGCCTTATAAGGCCCAGGAAATTATTCGGTCTGGCCCTGCCAAGGCATGAGGGGTGAGTTAATTAAATGTCTGACCAAATCTAGCAGGCTGATTGTTAAGTTGATAATTTTGTATGGCCGGTGACTGATGTTATAAATATCCAAATGGCCCTTGGCAGAAAAAGGGTTCCTCACCCCTGCTCTAAATGTTTAACAATGTTCCTGGAGAGGGAGGGAGGGAGGAAGGAAGGAAGGAAGGAAGGAAAGAAGGGTGGGAGAAAGGAAAGAAGGGAGAGAGGAAGGGAGGAAGGGAGGGAGGGAAGGAAGGATGAAGGGAGGGAGGAAGTATTTCCTGGAAGAGCCTAACTCATTTTCATCTGTAGCAGCGGCTAATGAAACCTGAAGAAGTGAAACCCAAACCAGATTGGGTTGAAAGTCCAGACAATGCTGTGTCCCCAGGTTTAATCGCTGGCCCACGTGGTACTCACGCTCCACTCCTCTGTCCCCTAATTCCTTCCTTGCTGCAGGTACATCATTGCTCCTCAGCACCTGCACCAGAGGGTAGGCCCTGGGAAGGCAGACTCACCTCAGGGGTTTATCGTTTGGGCTTTCAGCAGCGCTCGGGTCTCTCAGTGAGGGACAGGCTAACAGGACCGTTAGAATCAGTTCCTTAGATGCTCAGGTTTCCACATACGTGATGTTTGATTAGCAGGTGGATCTTCCGAAGAAAGTTTTCCTGCTTTGAATGACTTGAGAAGCGAGCCAGGTTAAAGAAGAGAAGGCGACCCAGGAGTGGCAATGACAGAGAACAAGGACTGATGCTCCGACCTTCAGCCAACTTCCACCAGAGGAGATGGGCCACTTGGACAATTCCTGGCGAGTTTGCACCAAAGATCCCCAACGTTTCCCCATCTTTCTTTAGGTCATAGCTTTTCGCAATTGGTGCGCATTGCAGATAGAGGCGTGAGGATTTCTACAACCGCGGATAAGGACCCAGGCAAAACCTTGACTTTCAGACCTCTGCGTTTTAGCAGAAACTGGTTTGACTCAGTGGATAGAGCATCGGCCTGCGGACTGAAGGGTTCCAGGTTTGATTCCAGACAAGGGCATGTACCTTGGTTGCGGGCACATCACCAGTGGGGGCGTGTGCAGGAGGCTGCTGATTGATGTTTCTAACTCTCTATCCCTCTCCCTCTCTGCAAAAAAAAAAAATCAATAAAATATATTTAAAAAAGAAGACCTCTGCGTTTTAATATATATATATATATATAATTGATTTTTTACAGAGAGAAAGAGAGATAGAAAGTCAGAAACATCCATGAGAGAGAGACATCAATCAGCCACCTCCTGCACGCCCCACAGTGGAGATGTGCCCGCAAGCAAGGTACATGCCCCCGACCAGAATCGAACCTGGGACCTTTCAGTCTGCAAACTGACGCTCTATCCGCTGAGCCAAACCGGTCTCAGTGACCTCTGCGTTTTAAAGCATGCTTCCCTAAGAAAAGAGCAGTCCACCAACATGGGTGTGTGGAGTGCAGTTTCCCCCACTGAGTGACAGCAGAGCGTTCCTCTGAAGCTTCTGTAAGTTGCAGTGGTGCAAAGCAGAGAAACAGTTACATTTAAATTAATGAAAACATTAGTTTTGAGTGTTCACAGACCCAGAAAATAACCCACAAAATCATACCAACGTGCTTAGTTAGGTCCCGTGTTACACCAAGCGTAACAGCCATGTCAGCTCTCTTAGGCTTTGCTCAGAGCTTAGGATACATACATCTTGGGAGCGGATGCACACAGTGAATGCAGCTAGAGCACAGATGCTCACACACACAGTTCCAAGCAGAGGCAGCCTGATGCCGAGCCGCTGAATGTAGTTTGGGGTGTGAGTGAAGTTGGGGGGAGCCTGGAGCAGCCACTCTCCCCGCTTAGGAGCCTGCTGCCTCTGTAATTGCTCACTGTTTTCTTTTCAGCTTTTTCCATAAAAGCGGAACTCCCCCTCAGGTGTCTAGGGCTATGGAAACAGGCATTCACGTAGACTTTCGTCAGAGCGCCGGGGTAACCCGAACTTGAGCAGCGCGGGGGACACCTGTACTGGAGTTCCGTGAAACTATGACGCCTGAGATCCAATTTCCCATTTTGGTAAAAAGGTGAGCATGGCCTTTTTTTAAAAAAAATGTATTTTATTGATTTTTTACAGAGAGGAAGGGAGAGGGATAGAGAGTTAGAAACATTGATGAGAGACATCGATCAGCCGCCTCCTGCACACCCCCTTTTGGGGATGTGCCTGCAACCAGGATACATGCCCTTGACCGTAATCAAACCTGGGACCTTTCAGTCTGCAGACTGACGCTCTATCCACTGAGCCAAACCAGTTTCGGCGAGCTTGGCCTTTTTAACTCTGATATTCTATCCGGGTATAAGTGTGTGTACATAATTTTTTTTTAAAAAAGAACCTTTGTTCTTTTTATTTATTTATTTAATTTATTTATTAAAATATATTTTATTAATTTTTTTACAGAGAGGAAAGGAGAGAGATAGAGAATTAGAAAAATCGATGATGAGATAGAGACATCAATCAGCCGCCTCCTGCACTTTCCCTACTGGGGATGTGCCCGTAACCAAGGTACATGTCCTTGATTGAACCTGGGACCCTTCAGTCCGCAGGCCGACGCTCTACCCACTGAGCCAAACCAGTTTTGGCAAGAACCTTTGTTCCTTTATAATATATATATATATATATATATATATATATATATATATATATATTTATATTATTGATTTCAGAGAGGAAGGAAGAGGGAGAGAGAGATAGAAACATCAATGATGAGAGAGAATCATCGATCGGCTGCCTCCTGCACGCCCCACCGCCCCACATGGGGATCAAGCCTGCCACCTGGGCATGTGCCCTTGACCAGAATCGAACCTGGGACCCTTCTGTTTGCAGACCAAGCTCTATCCACTGAGCCAATCCGGCTAGGGCATGTGTACATAATTTTTATTACCTTCGTAAGGTAAGGGCAGTGGTGATGGTGGGAGGACAATGTGTTCAAAGACGGGACAAATTAAACCTTTCTGCTTACCTTCAAGCTGTTGCCACAGAAAACGTGAAGGAAAAGAAACCTAGGAATCTGGGTAAATGGGAAAAGGCAGAAGTTTCCCATCCGCTCGTTCCCTTCAGTTACACTCACTCCAAACAGCTGGGTCCAGGCCCGGGAAGACCAGTCCTCCCCTCCCGGTCCTCCTCTAGGTCAGTTACCAGGGACCTTTGGAACAGTCCTTGGCATCACACGCCCCGCTTTTACCCTCAGGCCCGGTTTAGATTCACTCGGACCACTTGAGACAAAGGTTTCTGGGGAAGGAAACAATCAACTGCTCAGGGGGCCAAGGTTTCACTAGTTTGGGAAGATTGGGGAGGAGGTGAGGGAGGGGGTGGGGAGAGGGGACCGTGGGACCTGCGCTAGGAAGCCTGGGCCACTCCCCCTTATCTCCAGCCTGGGTTGTGGATAGAAGTATCAGCCCATCACTCTGGTAGAGAATAAACACAAATTACTCCTGAAAACACTCACTCGGTTCTATGTTAAGCTCCCATCCTTCCTAGAGCGGTGGAAGCTCACTCTAATCCCAATTTCCAGTGGAAGCTCAGGTATGGTGGGGTCACTGGTCGGGTCACTGGCCGGGTTTCTTGGGTCCCGGCTCATGGCTCGGGTCACTGAACTCCCCGTGGTCCCACTGGGCCCTGGGCTGGGTGGAGGCCTTGCGCTGCTGGCTCTGGGCCTGGGCCTGAGGTGGAAGTTTCAGAGACAGGAAGATGGCTCAGCCGGGACGCACCAGAGCCAGGGCCTCTGTGAGGTCTGGCCAACTTTGAGGGTGTCAAGTGGAAGCAGGGCACAGATACCCCCAGTCCTCAGGGTTTACGGACCTCTTTATTTTTTTAATTATTATTTTTTAAAAATATATTTTATTGATTTTTCACAGAGAGGAAGGGAGAGGGATAGAAAGTTAGAAACATCGATGAGAGACATCGATCAGCTGCCTCCTGCATGCCCCCCACTGGTGATGTGCCCGCAACCAAGGTACATGCCTTTGACAGGAATCGAACCTGGGACCCTTCAGTCCGCAGGCCAACGCTCTATCCACTGAGCCAAACCGGTTTTCGGCAGCAGACCTCTTTAGGGTTTTGCTCTTCTTGGGATTCTGCTAGGGAGCAGGGTGCCTGGCTCCTCTTTCTTTTCTTTTTTTAAAAAATATATTTTTTTATTGATTTTAGAGAGGAAGGGAGAGGGAGAGAGAAACAGAAACACCAGGGAGGAGAGAGAATCATTGATCAGCTCCCTCCTGTACACACCCCATGGGGACACAGCTGTAACCGGCCTTGTGCCCTGAATCGAACCATGACCTCTTAGTTCACAGGTCGATGCTCAACCATTGAGCCACGCTGGCTGGACAGGCTTCTCTTTCTAGACTCTCTTCTGATCTCCTCTCACTAGCCCTAGCCCTGGAATAGATCTTCCCTCAGACACCAATTCTCTCCAACGTTTTGCTTCGGGCAAACGCTAACGCGAGCCTGCTCCCAGACCCTAAGCAGCCAGACACCATTGTGTCAGCTCTGGGAGGCCCATCCCTTCCCTGGGGCAGAGAGCTGGCGGGCTGGCTTGGTGGTGAGGGTTGGGATGGAGAAAAGCAGGGACTGGGGTGGGGTGGGTGGGGTGGAATATTGCTATCTCAGATAGCAACTGACTGATAGAACTGACTTTCCTTTGGTTGATTCCTCTTTTCTCCAAGGGCTGGGCACCTGGGTCCTTATCTCTGTCTCTGTCCTGAGTGGATTCCAGAGTAAACCAGAATTCTACGAGGCTCTGCTTCCTCATAAAGGAAACCTTGAACTCCAAAGAGCTCAGAACTTGACCCCACTGCCCTCTCCCAGCCCCAAGTTGAAAGGTTTAAAAGGTACGGACGGGGGATGGGAAGGGGATGGAGCCTGCAGGTACTCAGAGCCAGGGTCTGGGGCACCCCCCCCCCCCCAGGCAGTGGTGGGGTGGGTCCACGGAGCCCCGTGGACCTGCATTTAATAAGCGCCCCCTACCAATTTTTTATGACCGTGGTGACAGGTTTATGAGGCTGAGGACAGGGGGTTTCAGCTGGGACAGGGGGTTCCCCCTCCCTGGGGGGAAGGTGCCACAGTTGTCCACTGAGAACCTGAATGGATTCAATGGGCCTAAGTCCCATCTCCTGGAGCCGCTGTCAGCAGCAGCAGCTGCGGGTCTTTGTATTCATTTTGTTAAACAGCAGCACAGAGGTTCTGTCTATTGACTCAAACATCAATGACAGCGAGACAAAACTAACAAAAACTTTTACACGGAAGGAATAAATATAGCTCTGGGAACTGTCTTGGCTTTTGGCTGGGAAGACAACCATGTGATCTGCATTTTGGATAACTGTGTTTTTTTTTAAAACAACAACAACAAAACCCAACTAGACAAGATCTCTCAAAACATGAGAGAAAAATGATCAAGAGTGGTTCTTAGTGATCCAGAAAAAGTCTATTATTGGCTACTTTGGTGCAAGGAGCAAATATTTGCCTTTTAATGTTGGCCTTAAAAGTATTGATATATTTGGATAAAAATTAGGTGGACAGTTAGTACCGACAGCTACGGTGTCTTAAAGCTGGAATGACCTGAAGTTGAGACACAGATGGACGCAGAGTCAAACCTGAGCCTTAGCCACACTACTGGACGGTTTAGGGCAAGAAGGCACATTTGCAGCAGGCTGAATGCCTCGTTTATGTGGCTGGTGTCAGCCTTTGAGTTTGACATGCTTGGTTAGGGGCTGTAGGCCTCCCTGGCATAGGGCTTGTTCTCAGCCTCTGAGCCAGCTGAGGAGTCACTCTTCTCAGTTACATTTGACCTTACTTTTTGGGTTTCTAACATATTTCAAAAAATATATTTTTATTGATTTCAGAGAGCAAGGGAAAGGGAGAGATGGAAACATCAATGATGAGAGAGAATCATTGATTGGCTGCCTCCTGCACTCGACCCTCCATCCCCAGGATTGAGCCTGCAGCCTGCAACCGAGGCAAGAGGGATGGGGGGTGAGATGGGGTGTGTGTGATTGAACTGGGGGAATCAAACTGTGACCTCCTAGGGCATAGGTCATGGCTCAACTACTGACCCCGAGGGTTTCTGACATATTTAAGGAGAGTGAATTTCCTGACTTGAGACTGCCTCCCTGAATTCACCTGAAATACCACTTAAAAGTTTGCTCCGTGAGTACCAATGTGGGGCAGGCACATTTTAATATAAAGATTCCTCTCCCCTGGGACCCACAGAGGGAGGGAGGGAGGGAGGTCACCAGGGCAGGAAGGAAGAGATAGCCAGAGGGTTTTGGAATCTTACAGCTGGAAGGGCCTTTCATCTTCATCTGATCCACTCCCTCCATGTTCACATCTGGGGGTGCAGGGGCCGTTACCCCCGCCTAGGCTTCAAATCGATGTCTCCCGTCTTAAAGCTAAAGCTCAGTCTATTCCAACCTGGTTTCCCAAACCGGGTTCCTCCCAATGCCTGTTCCGCATGACATTAACAGGTGTCTCCCCCGACACACACCAGAAGTTCTGTGGTCAAAGGCTGGTTGAAGCACATTCAAACAGGTGGCTTTTATTTCCCCCCCATAAGGATTCTCAGAACCTTTAATATATTAATATACATTGAAACTCGCTAAGAGGAACAATAACAACCTTCAGAATGTTAGAAAATTTCCCTCTAGTTTACAGAAGAGCTGGTAAGACGCCGTTCATTGTGTTAAGGAGCGTTTGTTTCACAAGCCAGGGATACATTTTTCTTAGTAATTAATTAATTAATTTATTTATTCATTCATTCTTTATTGCTTAAAGTATTACATATGTCTCCTTTTCCCCCATTGACCTCTCCCCAACCACTCTCACCCGCCCAAGGAATACATTTTTTTTTTCATGAAATACTTGCGCCCTAACTGATTTGGCTCAGTGGATAGAGCGTCAGGCTGTGGGCTGAAAGGACCCAGGTTCAATTCCTGTCAAGGGCATGCATGTACCTTGGTTGTGGGCATATCCCCAGTAGGAGGTGTGCAGGACGCAGCTGATCGATGTCTCTCTCTCATTGATGTTTCTAACTCTCTATTCTTCTCCCTTCCTCTCTGTAAAAAATCAATAAAATACGGTGATACCTCGAGATACGAGTGCCCTAACATACGAGATTTTGAGATACGAGCCATCGAGTGAGCGATTTTTTGCTTTGAAATACGAGCAACATTTGAGATAGGAGTAATCTCCCGGATCGGCCGGCTGTACACGACCCACCAGTTTACCATGACTCGAGCGTCTCATAGTTTCCCACGCCTCAAGGTTACGGAACGAATTAAACTCGTAACTCGAGGTACCACTGTATATTAAAAAAAAAAAGAAAGAAAGAAATACTTGCAAATAGCTGGTGGGATGGGAAATTGAAGAAAAGGGGGCCTGTGCCCATTTTAGGGACTCTTCCACCACAGTTCCCCTCTCTGCCTGCTGCTTGCTGTTCCCAGTGAATCCAGGACTGGAATGGCTGGGTAGTGAATGAATCAGGGCAAGGGCAAGTGAGTGAGGCGCTAAACACACAGTTTAAGGAGGCACTGATCCTGCACTTATTTGACTCCAGGAGTGAGTGCCTGCTGAAGCTATGCACCCGAGACTTCCAACCCCAGTCCCCCACTTCTTCCCTGCTCTTTGGTGTATACAGTGGGGCACTGAGAAATGGGTTCCCTGGGACTGGGGAACTCAAAAGGCGCTGAGTCAGCCACAGGCTGGCTGGTGCATAAAGAGCACTTGAGTAGGACGAGAGACATCAAAAAGGCAGAAGGCTGCTGGGAGAACAGACTGGTATGGGGACAGAATATCCTCTATAAGAGGGTGCTATCCTTTTAAGAAGTGTCCCACTTGTGGCTCAGAAAACCCACGGGCTGAAAGGGAAGGGGGGAATAAATAGTGCCTGAGTCATCAGGGAAGGGGCTGGGCTCATGGAAAGAATGACTGTGTGAGGGCGGGAGGGAGCGTGCACAAAACCAGGCTTCCTGATGCAGGCCAATCGGCTCAGAGAGGAGGCAGGGGGTCTGGGGAGGCTATTGTTATGGGTTCAGTAGGGAGAGGGGGGCGGGGTTTCCTCACGGCCCAAAAGCGACTCAAAAGTAGGCACTGGGCAGAGATTTTATTAGGCAACCTCCATGGATTATTCCCACAGACTAGAATGGAGCACTTTGCCTTTGCAAAGCAATTAATAGTGTATGTGTTAGTTAATACCCCCTTTTTGGTTCCAGAGCAATATTTTGTTACTTAAAAATTAATAGCAATATCACCAAGGGCTTATAAAAAAGAGATATATTACCCCAACAGGCAATTCCGTACGAAGCTGAGTTTTTATTCGCCATTACTTTAATTACTTAGATATTATTTTATATGTTTTCATTATTTTAAAGTGCCTTGGGAGTGTGAAGTATGTCTTACAGATAATGTATTGTGCTTTAGCCAGAACAGCCTAATCGCACGTAGCTGCAGATTCATGCATTTGTCGCTCAAAATTCCTTTTTCATGTTCTGTAAGCAAGGGATGCTGATGCCC